>JADDOH010006510.1:0-133060 GCA_016648135.1 Agrypnia vestita | reverse complement strand
TGAATTACAAATAAATAATAATAAAGCTCAAAAGCTTTATTATTACTAGATTAAAACAACTATTTTAAAACAGACCGACAAATCATATTGCTTAAACGAGTAATCAAAACAATAATTGCATGTTTACAGATAGGTTATATACCTACAACCTACAAATTTGTATAACAACAGTAAAAAAAAAACACAACATTGGGAGCTTGAATAACTAATGACAAATTAACATTATTCTTAAAAATAATTAAAACTCACAAATTAACATTATTCACTTAGGTGTATGTAATATATGAAAACATAAGACATGAAAGCCTCGATCTAAAGTAATATTAATGTTATTCCAACACGGCATTTACTTATTTGCAATTAATTAAACTATTTTGTTTCAACCCCGTGTGCTAAAATTCATTCTGCAGACAGATTTCAAAAGACTAAAAAGTCGGAATATTATATCTCGTCAACCGTGTTACATCTTTTCACGAGATAATATTCTATTACGTTATATATTATATATTACATCAATATCAAACATCGTCGGCAATAATACAATCAAGTTTTTTTTTCCTTTTGTTACGATCAATACATTTTCTATTATTTGCTACAAGTTAGATTAATTCGGGATGATCTCGTTATTATTTCAAATTGCAATGTCCCGTTCATTTCGGTACTTAACAATAGAATACAGAATAAATGAGAAAACTACATATAAAACGAGTAACATCCACCTGCAGAGGTGGCCTGGGTTATCTAAACCTTACTGTATCGGACAGGTAGAATTATGACGACGGGATGATAATGATGATGATGATGACCCGTCTGATATGACGACGTGATGATGATGACCCGTCTGAAGTCATGAATGTTGGCCCTTACGGAGGGCTCAGGTCCGTTGTATGGGCCCACCTCGCCTCCAAGCGGATAGTCGGCGCGGGCACTGAGCCGGCGATATGTGACATCTCCGACGGAGGGCGTTGGAAAAATTCCACGAAGAAATTACATTTTTGGTCTTATCTTGTAAAGTGTTGAAATATTTGAAATACTTAAGAAAATGAAATATTTAAGTTTGATGAAATATTTAATGAAATATCTTAAGAATGAAATATTTAAGAATTAGATAAGACATTTGTAAATGTAATATTGAATAAAATTGATGTTTCGTGGTCTTGATATACAGGGAAAGCTCGCGCGATGGGAATAAAATCATTTTTAAATCGCGCGGAGCGCCGCGGACTATCATAGAATGGCCGCTATTTTGATGGAATTTATGTAAATGTCCTGCCTCGAAGAGGCGAGGAAGTAAAAATACATAAGTATTTAAATGTGCCAAATGAGTCCTTTGTGTGGTATTGTAAAGTAGAAATTAAAATAAAAAATGTTTAAATTGAGAGTAAAATATCTCGCGTGGGCCCTAATAAACTCGCTTGACCGCGCCGCCTGTATGTATACAGCCCGCGCGGGTAATGGAAAAAACCCGGCGCCATAGTGGCGCCGTGCGGCTGGAGTCGAGGGCCACCAGCGAATATTTTTGAACTCTGATTACGGACGTTACAGACGTCCTGGTGAGCTGAAGCATTTTTTATTGTGTTCCTCATGTGAACATCTATGGGAGTGATATGTTTTTGCGTGTTTGAAAGTTAGCTAGTGCGCTTTACTGGTGGTGACATACTTTGTCTGCCCATTACGCAATTAATATCTATCCGACATACTTGAAAATATCACCGAAGGATGCGCTTGGTTGAGATCTATCTAATGGTATAACTTAGAATCTCGTAAAATCATGTTTACTATTTTTAACCGAATTAAATGTAAATTAATTCTTGAAAATGCCGCGGTAAATCGGCATATTTTGTTGAATAACTAGGTAAATTCACTCTTGCGGTTCCAGTAAACGACATCATCCTATGGGCAAGACATAGATTGGTATAGATGATGTGTTAAAATCCCCGGGGGGGTGGCGTTTAATTTGCTATCGATTAAAATATTTAATTTTAATCCGCGAATCGGCACGGGAGGCCGTCATTTTGCTCTCCGAGCGCCCGGTGAATCGAGCGCGCTGATTGGTCGGCGGCGCGTGTCAGGGGGAAGCTTTCCGCACTGTATAAATACTGCGCCGGGCGGGCGAGTGCTCACTACTGCTACTTCTGCTGGGAGCCTCTGCCGAGTACGCCTACTGGAACATTTTATTCTGCGTTTCACTTCACACCCTGCTTGACCCCTGCTTAAGATGGCGGCTGAGAATATACGGGCCAGCCTCTGCAATCTCCTGTGCTTCTGGACCCCCGCGACGGACGATTCTCTATGAGGCATTTCGCATTCAAGGCGAAAGGCTCTGCACTACACTAAGTGTTACCACTGTGTCGTCTCCGAAGCGGGCCGTGACTTACAACCTCGGCCTTCGGAAGCAGGCTTGATGGAACCGCGCAAAATTTATCAGTTCCCGTGCGGAACACTTACTTAAATTAAACATATCAGTTGCTCATTAATTAGGTACATATTACATTGATATTATGATTCACCACTTTGCCTCAATTTCTAATTCGGCCTCTACCTTCTTAATTGATTGACCCCTGTTATCTTTATTGATAATGACCGCCTGGTCGTGCGTTGCGGGATCTTCGCGCCCTTATAATAATAATATAATTTATACGATCCTACATCTCGCGGATAGTGTCGCCATGTGGTGGATCGGTATGTCAGCGCTTTCTAAAACATCTCTATTGTCTGTCGAGGACAATAGTAAGTTTACTGCGACGACTTTCGGAATTATTATCTTGTTTTTCTAAAAAATGTCTTTCCCAAAACAATGGCGACTTCTCTAACAAACGCAGCTTTCTAAACCGTTGTCCCATGTGTTCGCATTTGGCCAAGATGTTCTTTCTATTGTTTAATCGGGGTTAGAGATATACGTCCCGCTGCAAGAAAAGGTTTACCGTTTTTACCCTTCCAAGATGTTACTTAAGAACAAAAGGTTGCGAACGTATTGCCCATCCTAACAAAAGGCCGTGCACTATTAATGTCTTCGGCGATGCCCAACGCCCTCGGCAACCCTAACTTTCTAATTCATTGTTTCGTATGTTTTATGGCGGGCTATCCTAAGGCGATCGTCCGTCGCAATGTTATTTTTTTTGAACAATAGGTCACATATTTCGTCCTCGAACAAAAGATCGAACATGCCGGGGCTGCCCTGGCTGTGACCACATGGCGCGTCGAAACCTGGGCGCTTTGATTTCGGTATTGCCCTAGGACAAAATTAATAACCTGGTTCGCGTCATATTCCGGTACATCAACGTTTGTATCAAATTTCGGTTTATTTGGTTTGATATTTAACTAACGGACGTTTATAAGACCGGCCCTTACTATAATGGAAAGAGGTCTGCATTCCAATCAATCCTAATTTAATTATAATGAATGATAGTTCACTAATGTGAACTGAAAAGTTCATTCGTTTGATAAAATGAATTGTTCAAAAATAATAGTTCGTTCATGAACGACCATCTCTAGAAGATAGCAAAACCATAGAAAACAGAAAAGCAAAACACTGACGTTTTCTGTGATTTGACATTTCATTCTCAAGTTTAGTGAATTCGTGTTTATTCTGTATACGTTTTCAGTTTTATGCTCTTTATCAAAATATTTAATGATGTTGTCAGTTTATTCTTATTATGGTAAAAAATATATTTTGGTTTAATTATATTCTTGCCAAAACAAATTGTTTTTTATCACAATCGATGTTCTGAACGTTTGGTTTGTTTTCACGATGAAAATATCAATGATGATTAAATTTTATTGTTGAATGTGTAATGGAATCTCTTAAAACATAAGTCTCCTAGTTTATTTTGACTCTGGTGTTTTGTCAATATTGTCAATATGGCAAGTGATGAAATGATAAATGAAATGAAGCAGGAATATCTACCAGAATATCTTCAGTTGATATTAGTCAAACCGGTAAATCGCAAAATTTATTGTTTTAACTAATTGAGTAATTTGCACACACATTGAATGCGAATAGAGAAATTAATTTTAAAAATCTTTGAATCTTCTATGATATTAAACATTTTTCCCTTTTATCGTTTTTATACGCTTCTTTTGTTTAACCAGAATATATATTTTTAAAATTTTTAAATATTAATTCGCTACCTGGTATTTCTTATTTGTTGTTTTTGTGGTTAGAACACTCGCCTCGTGATCCAAGGGTCGTGGGTTCGAATCTCACTCCAGACCAGCAAGTTATCCTATTTTCATAGCACAAGCGTTTAGCTTAGTTTGAAAATAGTAAGAATATTGATTTGACACATATTCCGTGTTCGCATCTCTATTTAAAAAAAAATGTATTACCCAATCAAAAAAAATAAAATTATTTATTGATTCATATCAGTGATTGCTATTTTCAGTGAAAAACTTTGTTTCCACTGGCGGGTACTGTTATCAATAATTTAGCATCTCTGTTTGAAGCAGCATGCCTAATGACAATTAGTCTTTATTATTATGTATAGATTGTACAGGAATAATCTTTTTCCTTATTACAGGAAATATCACCCATCAAATTTGAACATATCACAATTGGGCAAGAAGATGATGCAACAGGATGTAGTGGAAGCTATGATCCACTGGGAATATCACCGGATAAAAATCATATTTTAGAGTTGCAAGGAGAGGTTATTGATCATTTAGATATTAAAAAGGAATTGAATTCCGATATAGTTAACCTAGATATTGATGATGATGAAGATGATGATATTCCATTAAAAAAATTGAAGAGAAAAGGCAAATACCGGTGCTCCATTTGTAATAAGAAATATAAAAATCTCTTATCATTCCAAAAACATGAAACATCCCACCAACAGGTTTTGCCTCTGAAACCTGACAACTTGGTGAGTTGTTTAACGCCAAAGAATGGTGTTTACACTTGTAAATGCGGAAAGGGCTTTCACATTCGTAAAAATGTCATATCTTGTTTACAAAGTCATCGTTCTACTTCGGATGGTGATCTGAATTTAGATGTTGAAAGCCTTCTTAGTTTATGCAGCAAACAACGGAAGAATTTTTTCTGTTGTAGGAAGTGCGACTTCACTTGTAAAAAACAAAGTGTTTTCAGAGAACATAAGTTGAGCCATAAGCAAGAAGACTGTATTTACAGATGCGATCAGTGCGATTATTCTGGAAAACGGCTGAGCACCTTAAACAGGCACAAATTAGTTCATACAGATGTAAAACCGTTAACTTGTAACCATTGCAGTTATCGTTGTAAACTCAAGACCAAGATGAAAAAACACGAATTGATTCACACTGCATCGGGACGCAAGTGTGAAGAGTGTGAATTTTCTTGTAGATTAAATAGTACTATGAAAAAGCATAGAAAACAGTTCCACGGTCGGGAAACAGTATATTCGTGCAAGCAGTGTGATTACTCGGGGACGCGATCATCTACATACCAGAGGCATTTATTAGTTCATCAGAAGGATAAACCGTTTGCCTGTGACATGTGCGAATACCGCTGTAAACTCAGCAACAAGCTTAAAGTTCACAGACTCACCCATCTAACTGAGAAGGTAGAATCATATAATTGCGACGAATGCCCCTACACCACTTGGAGGATGGGATTCCTGAAAGTTCATAAGCGCAGTCATATCAATGATACAATTTATCGATGCGACAAATGCAAGTATTGCTCACCGGTTCCGGAGCACTTGGAAGCACATAAGAAAATTCATCTCGGTAAGAGGGCTTATCCTTGTATGCAGTGCAGCTATGTAAGTGTACATTCGGGATCCTTTAGACGCCATCTGTTGACACATTCCGGAGAAAAGCCCTTCGCTTGCGATATGTGTGACTATAAGACAACTCAAGCAAACATACTGAAAACTCATAAATATACTCACACCGGCGATCGCCCTTATAAATGTGAACAATGTGATTACGCCACTTCAATTCCAGCCTCTTTAAAGAGACACAGACTTGTCCATGAACCTATTGTTTGGTGATTCTGTTGTAAAATGAATATTTTTTTCATTTTATTAACTAATTTAACTGTTTATTTTTGTTTATTAATTTATTTTTGTTTATTACAAATATACTAGCTTTCTAGTGATAATATTTCATAATCCTGTAATTATTTATAGTACACAATACATCATTTTCCTTCAGTGATATCAGGAACATGCAGTAAGACCCTACATTTGCCATCCATATTGATTATTTTCCATCCATATACATGCATATTTGGTAAGTTAAAAAGCACAGCCTATAATATGTAATTAATATTTTTTTGCTTAGACTACGATTTGTGGTTCGTACCTCTTATAACCCTCCAACCAGTGGCGTGCAGCACATACAAGCAAAAAAGCTGTGCATTAGTAAAGGGAAAATAGTCTGGGAAACAAATATTAATAAAATAATCCTTATCTTAAGGAAACATTGATTTAAAATTCTAGCCGTAATTCGTCCTACGGCTAGAAGTTTTATTTCTGATGTTTTTGTTTAACATGACATATCTGTTTTTTTCCCATTTAAAATTCTAGCCGTAATTCATCCTAAGGCTAGAAGTTTTGGGTGGAATGCAGAAAAGGGCGTTGGGATCTGTATGAAATATTAACAAATTTTCCGGCATAATTGAATGTCCTGATTCCAAAAATGTGTATAAAATAATGTTGCACTCTTATATTAAACGAGTAATTCCAATTTAAGAATCGTTAATAAGTTTGACAAATCAGCCTTTTCCTTTGAAGTTTTACACGTATCTATGGAAATCATTGAATAATTGTCTATGGTTTGCGTATCTGATAGCTCCCAAAGCCCTATTCTGCATTCATCCTGAAGTTTTATTTCTGACTTTTCTGTGCCTAACTTCATGTCAATTCTTCATTTATCTCGTCTAACAAATTTTTCCATACATATAGTCAAGTCAAAAAGTGTATGTTTAAGGCTGCGAGTTTTGTGTAACAGACAAGTAAATTTAGCGTGCTTCGAAAGGTCCTATGCCAGGTTAGAACTACGCGCATGTCATTGCAGAAATGTTATTTTTTACAAATTCCACCCAAAACTTTCAGTGTAAATTCTATTTGTCTTTTCTATGGTGAATGTAAATACAAATACCATCTGTCATATCATGATATCATAAAATGTTTGATTTATTTTTGTGAAAAGAAACGTATATCTGAAATTAGTATTGTTCCCGATTTAATTATATATAAATCGTCTTCGAAATATATTGAAATTTTTTGCTATATTAGCTATACCTATATAAAATATTTATTTATTTAGGAAATATTGTTTACAATACTTCTTTTATAGTGCAGTTATTTTTGTGGATTGAAGCTACTCAAAATAATTCATTATATACAGTTAAAATTATTTTTTAAATGTATATACCCTTATAGGTGTTTTCAGAGAACATATATATATTTATTTATATATATTTATTTTTTATATATATTTATTTAATATAGGTATATAGTCGGTCACAGCATAACCTAAGTTTATACCTACTGCACGCCGCTGCCTCCAACAATTTATATAATTATAACTACATACATTCTGTAAGTAAATATTCAGATATCCTCCGATGCCTATCTTGAAATTCTTGTAAATCTTGTAAATTTGCACTCGGAGAGATTTAATAAATCTTTTCTCAATCATGTTTAGGTGTGTTGTCATTCTGAAAATAGCAATATTGGGATATCAGATATACGTCGGTAGTGTGGTCAGAGGGAGAAAGAAGTAACTGACGGCTATCCGTCAAATGTAAAATATAAATAGAGTCCAACAATATTTATCTTTTCTATGGTCCAAAGTGACAATGACAATTTTGCCATAATTTTTTCACCAGGACTCTGTGGGAGAAGAAATTAATAAGTGCATATGAAATAATCTTTTTTCTCTAAGCTTTAAATACAGCATTAGTACTTATTTAATGTAATTTTAGTCGAAACATGAGAATTGTGAGGTTATGTTGCGGCGGAGGACAGCTGTCAGACCAGACCGGAGAAATCGGACATCATAAATAAAGGTTTTTACTTTGAGAGAGTTACATAAAAAAATACAAATCTTCTTACTGAAGTGCGACGAGCACCGAATACTGACGTACACCTATGTCTCTGTCTATGTTTATTTTTTATTTTAATTTTCGTTTATTAAGTGTTGGGATAAAGATCTGACATAAATAATAATAGAATAAATCATGTTAGGAGTTTACAATCCTTACAACCTCGACAATTTCATCAAACACAGATATATTATTCTTATCTAGATTCTTTCGTCATTTATCAGTTCAGTTTGCTAAGCATTGGAGACTTGGAGATAATAACAATCCAAACTATTGTTAAATCTTAAATCTAATAACTGACCACAAACAATTTATTTATTCATATTAATATTTATTATTATTTAATTAAATGTATTATGCAGGAATTTCTATTTCGATGAAATATTCAGGCATTGTTTGTGAAAAAATTACATATAAAAATTGTAAGAAGTGTTATTTGGGTCATAGATACTTCTTCTTAAAAAACAAACTGTTAACTTCACTGAACTTGTTATTGTTAGACACTTATTGATGCTAACTTTATATATACAACTGCCGGAACAATGGGGCCAAATTTTAAATGACTGTCATGCGGCCCCGCTCTGCTTTTGCAATGCTGGGTTGCATGGTTGCCTTTAGCATTAAAAAATGCCAACCTGGTGTCGAATGAGCAGGACCGACATGGGGGTTTTTGCTTATAAAACGGTCCTGAGTAGGCGGTGGGTTTGCCTTTATATGTATAACAATTATTATATCTCGAATTCTTTACCTAAGTAGTGTGTATATCCAAATTAAAAAAAATATTAGAATGAAGTTGGTACCTTAACTAAAGCATAAGCAACAAATCATGCCGAAACTTTCATATCAATATTTTCACCGTCCTATATAATGTTTTGTAAACCTCATACTTTCAGGTCATTTATACTATGCTTATATTGACTTCATCTGTTTGTCTAGATGGAATCTTATAAATGATATTTCACGGGCTTTCCAATGTCCAATCGAGCTGAAACATTGCACACAGACATATTCTCGATGACGATAATTATACAACTATTGACTAATTAATTAATCCATCAATAGTTGTATAATTATCATTGATGGCGATAATTGTACAACTATTGACTAATCAATTTTTTTTATTTTTTTATTTTTTTTTATTAGGTTCTATTTAGATACAATTTGTACATGTTTAATATAATAGTATGTATGTATAATGACATTGTTGATATTATTGTTCTTAGTCCTCCTCACTAGGGGTTCCTGTGCTGAGGCGGAATTAATTCATCATAATTAATTAAATTAATTTAATAAAGTTTTATATGAGAAATTATTTTAGTTGATGAGCTCAAAAGGTGGCGCTAGTTTCCCACTGAAGTGATTTTGTACTCTGGTTAATATTAAGACTAAAAAGTAGAAAATTATGTAATAATAGGAATAATAATAATAATAGCCTTTATTCAGACATCAACATTTAAGATTTGCTTAAGGTCTTTCTTTCTTGGGCGTGTTAAGTACTAGTTTGGCTCTGATCATCCTGTGGTTACTGTTGAAGTCGAGATTATTTATGAATCTGCAATCCTGGAAGTCTCTAGCTTTGTTCGCCAGAATATAGTCTACCTCGTTCTTATGGTGCACGTCTAGGGATATCCATGTCCACCTATTGTTTGCACGATTTTTGTAAAGACTGTTGAGTATTTTCAAATTGTTCTCATATGCTAATTGTATAAGTTTTTCACCATTCCTTGTCCTCTTTCCTAAACAATATGGGCACAATACCATCTCTTCTTTGCGTTCTTTCCCGTTCTTGCATTAAAATCTCCCATAACTACATATTATGTTTTTGTGTGCATGATCTTTTATTGCATCTGCCAGTATATTGTAAAAGGAGTCGATTTCAGTGTTGCTGGATTGTTCTGTTGGATAATTGTACAATTGACCACATTTTGTCATTGGATGGTATTTTTAAGTTGAGTATTACAATGCGTTCAGATACGCTGATGAATTCGTCGATGTAAGCTCTAAATTATTTTTTGATCAAAAAACCTGTTCCATTTTGGCCTGGAGTAACTCCTTTGAAGTGGAAGATGAAGCTGCCATGATCCTGTATGCTCTCTCCTAGGCATCGGACTTCGCTTAAACCTACTATCGACCAGTTTATGTTTTCTAATGCCGAAATTAGTTCAGCTGGCTTTCGTTGGTTCTTAGAGAGAGGGAGTATTATATGTTGCGATGTGTAATATATTGTCATTTTGATAAGATTTTTTAGGGAGCTTTTTTACCTGAGATTGAAGTGATTCAATTGGAGGGTAATAGTCTGTGATTAGCCGGCTTGGGGTGCTGTTTATAAAAGTTGGTATGGATATTGTTGTGTTATTTTTTTTGCGTTGATTCCGGGTGTAGGTAGAATTAACTAGTTTTTTGAAATATCTGGTAGTAAACCTGAACATCTTCTCTCAATATAGTTAAGTATATTTGGTCTGGTGGTTTCATCAGCTGCGGTTTTATTCAAATTATCGTATTATTCAAAGAGTTAACTTTTTTTTGCTTTGCCAAGTTCGGTGATCCTGACCATTCTCTTTTCCTCTTTTGTCGGTTTTTGTCATTTTATTATTTTTTATTTTTATTTTATTTTGGGAAATATACAGTACAATGTAATAATTTTTTTTTATATAATATCGAAAAAACATTCATTTAGCATGACCAGTGAAGTTTCCTTGAAGCTGGTAAAAAAACTAAGTAAAAAAATGATAAAGAATATGTGATAAATGTTTAAATTATGATAATGCATAAAATGGGAAGGGTGGGAAGAGGAAGGGAATGGAATTCAATTAAAGAAATATTATTATTTATTTCTTTCACTACTAGTTTGTCATATTTTAAAAATACTATGTTCCCCTTCTTCTTTTCTCCCTCAACTTGTGATTTCTTCCTTGATGTAAATTCCTACTGGGAGGTTGGATTTGTTTCTCAGTATTGAGTGTTTTTTCCAAGTTGATGAGATGGAGACTACGACGGGGCGGTTTTTATCATTTCTCCGCTGCCCTATCCTGTAAATGTTGGTTATTTCATGACTATCGAGATATACTCTCACGTCTATTATAGTTTCCTTTATATAGTCTACCAGTGCACTCTCAGTTTTCCCTTTTTTATCGATTCCAAAAACACCAAATTATTCTTTTAGTTTTTCTTTTTCCATAATGTTAAAGTTTGTGTTCGAAAGCAGATATTTTCTTCCGTAATTATTCTCATTTTCTCGTCCAATGCCTCCATTACAATTTTTGTTACTGAAGATGTTATAAGTGCAGCTTGCTGGTTTAGCTTTTCATCTAATTTCGATAATAATAGCTCCATGCTTTTTTCCATTTCTATCACTTGAGAAAAAAAAAAAACAGTTTTTGTAAGCGGAAAGGCGGAGAAAATTATATAGCATGAAAAATTTTTTTTTAAACCATGCTTATATTTTAATGTACTAAAATAATAAATTTTTAGACAAAAAATTTTGCTTCAAAACAAAAGCGTGGGCGCTTTCCCTCCATTAGCAACAAAATTTTGTAATCTATATCAATATCGTAACCGTTCACCTTTTATTTGGAGAGTAAGGCAAACATTTTTTGCCAGACAGTTTATTTTTTAGTACATTTTAATATAAATTTGTTATTTTTGAAATACAGTCGAACTCGGGGTTATGAGGAGCTCGGCTATAAGGAGATCTCGGCATTCATGAGCAAAACTGTGAATTCATTTTGATTTGCGCATATTTCCATATAATTGTTCTCGGTTATAAGGAGGGTGATTCCCAGATATACGGAGCAAATATTAAAAACTCCGCATATATATTTGCTTGGGTTACAGAAAAAAAACCAAATGCGCACTCAAAACAACAAACTTGTTCACTTTGCTTTTAAAGCGGCTCGCACTTAATTAGAGTTTATTTTATGATGTACACAAACTTGTGTGTCCGAATATGCCACATGCGCAGGCATACAATAGTTCGTCGGCATTCCTTATCAAAAGAATGCCGACGAACTAAAGGTCGAGAATATTGGTCTTATAACTCCACAGTTTATTTTATGCAGTTTACTGTATTAGCATTGTTAACAACAGTTAACAATTAAACTTGAATTGTTCTATCGGAAACATGTCCACTAACAAACAAAAGTATCTCTCGGTTCGCGAAAAATTCAAAATTCCTTCTAAAGTTTCATCACTCTGGAAAAATAAGGATGTTTATTTGGCTGCTCTTGAAAATAACTTAACAAAATCAAAAAAATTTAGAAAGTACGAACTTACTGACGTTGACGAAGTGTTGTTAAAATGGTTCTGTACCCAAAGATCCGCTAGATTTTCCATTAATGGACCAATAATTAAGGTGCAAGCAGAAAAATTCGCAAAACAATTTGGAAGAGATGACTTTAAATGTAGCAACAGATGGCTGAATCGTTTTAAAAATCGCCATAATATTGTTTATGCAAAAGTTAATGGAGAAGCAGCATCTACCGATTCTGTAATGGCAAGTGAGTGGACTGAAAGCGTTTGGTCAGAATTGAGGTAGAGTTTCAATGACGAAGACATCTATAATGCTGGTGAGACAGGACTCTTTTATAATATGACACCTGACACCAAATTTAAATTTAAAAGTGCATTGATGGAAAAAAAATCAAAAACTTGTCTGACAGTGTCAGTTTATGTCATCTCTGTCTACCTCACCTAATTGCATTAAATGAAGATATGCTATACGAGTGTATTAAATCTTAGATATTCTATCATAGTCCAATTGTATAGTATTCGGATTATTAGTTTAAAAAACTATGCACGAAATTAACCTATCCCGGATATAAGGAGTCCTGGCTATAAGGAGCATATTTAGTCGGTCCTGTCGCGCTCCTTATAACCGAGTTCGACTGTACATATTTTTTCATGTAATATAATTAATTAACTTAATGTATGTAGAATACATATATCACAATGTTTCTCAATTTTGCATTGTTTTTCACTACTGACATTTGAACTTATATCAACAGTTGACCTGTAATTTTTTTTGGTGGTTATTGATAAATACAATGTACATATTGATAAATACAATATCGTATGCACATCATTACAATTGAAATATTTTGTAATGATGTGCATACTGCATATACATAGGAGCATAATTGAGTGAAATACACTAATTAAGAGTGTGTCGCGTCTTTGCTTTTATTATTAAAGTATTGATTTGATGGAAATGGGTCATATTGGAGTATTAAAATAATTCCTTTGTTTTATTCTCAGATATGTGTCAATTGACATGAAAAATAGGCATGACATGGCCAAAATGTTAGAGCCGTATAGTTGAGAATAGATGGTGCTTGAATGAACATAATGTGCAATACCAGCATGTTTCCATGCCTCCTATTTTCTCACACCAAAGACAAATATTGATTGGGAGATAAAGACTTTGACCAGATTTATTTTTGTATTCAATTCAATTCAATTTCAATTTTTTCAATTTTTATTTATTACATAATATGTACATTACAAACATTATGTTCAATGCATACATATTAGTAACTTACATCTAAAAATATACATATACACATATACATAAACACATATGTATACATACATACACATATACATACATACATACACATATACATACATACATACACATATACATACATACATACACACATATACATATTGTGTATTAAAATACTAATTTATTATTAAACAATTAAAAGTGACCTGTACAATCTGGTCAAAGGTGTAGGAGAATCCTGCTTCGGAAAACCCCCTCAGACACATGGAATATATCAATATCCAAAGCGATCTTGTTCAGCATAGCTGTAGCTTTTCCAACAGGCATAACCATCGGCAGGTTGGTCCTGTATATTGGAATGTGAAACAATCTATGCTGACGATGTCTAAGGTAATTATCAGGAACATACAAACCAATGCTCTGCATAATTTCAGTATTGTCGATCATACCGCGCAACAATCGATAAAAATGTGTAATCAAATACACATTCCTTCTAGTCTCTAAACTATTGTAGCCAAGCATACCCTGGAGAAACTCGGTTGGGTAAAGCCAAGGATAATGCCCGTACTCTCTCATGTAGAGATATCTCAGAAACTTCTTTTGGACTTTCTCCACCATAAGAGAGTACTTGCTCTCATGTGGCCCCCAGATCATCGAGCCACTCTCGAGTCTACTCCGCACCAAGGAGTTGTAAAGAGTTCTCAGTACGCGGGTATTCTCGAAAACCCTGGCAGTACGCAGAACAAATCCTAACATTCTCAGAGCATTACCACTGATCGTCTCTATGTGATCGTGAAATGTCAGGCTGCTTACAAATTTAACACCTAGATCTTTAACATTCGATGTTCTTGTCAGATTTTGGTCGTTCATTTTGTAGCGAAAAAATAGAGTTTTTTGGGCCCTAGTGAAGGATGTAACCGAACACTTGGAAACATTAAACAAAAGTTTATTTCGTCTTCCCCATTCACATATATTTGATATATCTGTTTGGAGAAGATGAAAATCGTCCAAAGTTGACAGCTTTAAGAAAAGCTTTAAGTCATCCGCAAATAACAGAAAGCGCGAGTTTAAAATTACATTTTTTATATTATTGATAAAAATCGAGAACAACAATGGACCCAGGTTAGATCCTTGCGGGACACCCGAGAAGGTATAGAAGCACTCTGACGCGAATAGACCGTAGGAGACGTATTGGTTCCTATTTTGGAGGTAGCTCGCCATAAATTTTAGCATACCATCCGAGAAACCAATCTCATACAACCTTTTCAATAAGACATCCTGATTGTGCTGTCTTCATTGACAATATCGATGGACAGTTAATTAATTTAATTAATTAAAACGGTTTGCTTTTATGTCAATATTGCCTTATGTGTACATACTAATTACACAAACATGTGTAAACTTTCTACGTAAAGTATTGTAACTAAATAAATGTAAAAATTTTAAAAATACATTGTTCAATAAAAAATAATAGAATAAAATATCTATAATAAATGATTTCACTTAAAAATATCGACGGCTCCTACATATAATATCGTAACCCACAAATCGACGATTTTGAGTTTTTTGTGTATACACATGTGTATTTAATTATATCTTTAATTCCAAGAAAGAAAAATAAATATTTTGCAATAAATAATGTTTTATTATTATAAATTTTTTTTTTTCGTGCTAAGAATTAAATATATAATTAAAAACATATGAAATACACAACAAACTCAAAATCGTCGCTTTGTGGGTTACGATATTATACGTAGGAGCTGTCGATATATTAAACAGAAACCAGGGGCGTGCAGTGAGAACAAAAAGCATGACTTCTTCCTAAGCATATATTTTGAAAAGAAATTGAAATAAGAGATAAATCTCATAATATTCCCATCACAATAATTAACATTTTATTCAGATTTTAATATTTCATAATATTCTTCCTGATAAATATTTAATTTTGTTTTTTTTTCAAACATGTATACAGGCGGACTTTCGAACGTTTAGAATTTATACACGGAAACCAACGTTGTGTTTCTTGTTATGTTATGTTTATGTTAATTTATATAGCGCCATTTTTGCGTAAGACACGCTTCAAGGGTGCTTTACAGGTGCGACATCCTGAAAAAATGAGTTTTTAGGCTCTTCTTGAAGTGTTCATGGTTCTCCATAGATTGCAGCACTGGAGGCAGCTGATTCCACATAGCTGGGCCCGCAAAGCTGAAAGCATGTTCCGCAAACTTGGTGGCTCCAGGTCTCCTTGGTACTACCAGCCTGCAGTACCGTCTTCCCAATACTACCTGCTTTACATAGCCTATGGACCAAACAGTGATAGCTATGTTTAAACGATAATTATATGAGGTCAATAATGATTCAGGCTACCGAGGCAACTGGCAGGGAAGGTGGGCCTACAAAAGATTTCTGGAAGAACCACAATGTATGAAACGCAATAAACAATATTGGAGATGCGTGAAACATATAGCGTGGGCTGAAATAAAAGAGTCACCCATGAAAGGTTCATGGAAACAATTTTATAAATTGTGATGAAACTCCGGAAACTCTCACAATTGATGTAGTCCGCCTAATTAATGAACTAAACTTAGATGATACCAATGAGGATGTTAATGAGATGATAAAATTTCACTCAGAACCTCTAACAAATGAATATTTAATTGAACAACAGGAGTATGAAAATGAAATATATAATGAAAGTGAGGAAGAAGAAGCTGATGAAATCATCAAGACTTTAACAATGAAAAATATGAATAAAACCTTCATGCATCTTGACAAATTTTTAAATATTATAGAAAATTGTGATCCCAATGGAGAAAGCATATCTCGAGTGCGTAGTCTGATCAATAAAACATAAAGTATGTTATAAAATACTGTATGAAGAAAAGAAAAAGAGTAGCAAACAATTAACTCTTGATTACTTTTTAAGAGAAACACCCCCAAACTCCGCTTAAACATGTCTCTTAAACGCTTCTTAAACATAATATATTTACTTGATAAATAAATATTTTAAAATACATACAATTTAATTTTTTTTTTAACTTCCCTCTACTTTCATTCATTTAACATTTGTACACATTTTCAGGAACCAATTATGTGCGAAATTCGAGGTCCACCTGTAGGTTTAAATAAAATTCACGCTTCTTGTTCTCACTGCACGCGCCTGAAACAAGCGATATAGGTACTAGCACAACCAAAATTGCCTTATTTATTAAATATAACGCAGTAGACTCTCCTTTATCCGGGGTGGTAGGAAAAAATTACCCGGATAATCATTGCAAATTTTTTTTTCAAAAATAATTACAAACACTGCTCCAAATTCGAAAAATATACGCATAATCGCATATAAATATAATTTAAAATTCATTCTGTTTTCTTACACATTTACCTGTTGCTTCTCCCAGCTTATCAGCTTAATCCGGGGCGTCCCGCTGGCCGTCTTCTTTCCAGGGTTGCCAGGTATTTTATGATTTTTTTTTATTATATTTTAATTAGGTTATATTATCTAAATAAAATAATTGATATTGTGTTTAAACGACACTTAACTTTTATTGTAAAAATTCAAAATGTTTCGGGAGGGATGCTTCTTTCTTCATCACAACTTGTTCATTTCTGCAGGGTTTTGGTAGGAAAATGATTTTTCTTTTAATTATATAATTTTATTTGCATTTTTTCCAAATAGATATTATATGTATGTGCTAAAATACATTAAAGGATATAGTGTATCAAATTGTGATATAAGAATACTATAACATTTATCTAAAATATATCATCATTAGCATCTAACTCCTGGATGAAGGTCTCCACCATTCTCATCGGTCCTTTCCACTGCTCTGATAATCTGATGCTCTGACCGTTCAAGAATATAAACAGCTCATAGCTAGTAGCAAAAATTTTGGGAAGTCTTCTTCATTCAATTTGAATAGAAAATATTCTTTACACTCTTGGGTGGAATGTCAACAGTTATAAGCAGTAACTTAACATTTTTTTCCCAATATTTCCGACTTATTTTCTGTAAAACATTGGACTATCACTACTATATCGAATATAAAAATTCATTTGATTTAATATAAGTCAAATAAAATAATTAAAACCTTGCAGAAATTTGAAAAATATTTTTTTATAAGATTTTTGTCATTTTATATGACTTGTATTAAAGCGAATGAATTTTTAAAATAAGTTACTGTAGAGATAGAACAACATTTTACAGAAAAGAAGTCAGAAATATTGAAAAAAATTTAAACTTTGATGTTGCTTATCTCCATAATTGACATTTCACCCAAAGTGTGAAGAATATTTTTTATTGAAAATTGCATGTAGAAGACCCCCGAAGTTTTTTCTGCTAGCTATGGAATCCCTCTTATTATTGTAATGGGGGTGCAAACATTTCATATTTATTTTACACTGTAGTTTTAAAATAAAACAATGCGAGTCCAACTTTAGCCCGCTGTGATGTTCGTATTATTGCTTTCAAAGGTTCCATTGATTAAAGTAACATTCTGTTTTGCTGGTTTCACCTGCATTAGCAAGACCGTGTAAGTAGCCACGGCTCCAACAAGTGAGAGAATAAACGTCATGTCAAAAGGAAAGAAGTTACTGGCGGTGATAATTACTTCCCTCACCGAAAGCAATTGGGCAAAGTTCTCTACCTGCTCACTAATTTTTGTGCCTGAAATTTAATATTTTACAATATAAGTACAAGTATTATATTCATGAAAATATATAAATCATCATATTTTGAAAATAAAATAATTATCTAAATTATTCATTTTAATTAATTAAAAACTTAGTATAAACCACTTGGAGTCACTTTGTGGTTAGATGGTTTCGATACCACTGTATTTCCGTCAGGACGGACAAACATACAGTACTATTGAAACCTATGGATGAAATTAAATATGTATGTAAAATTTGATTTGTTATATGCACATAAGCTAATCTGTATTTAGCAAGTCTTAATGTATTACCTATAAATTAAGAAGTTAAATTAATAATATTATAAAAGTTACAGCACAAGTTAAGAGTGCGTGGATTCTAAGGTTAATGTTAAGTCTATCACGAGATATGCAAAAGTCCTAGGCGGTAAGTGAGTATTGCGAATTATGCTAAATAAAAGAATAAATTTTGTTATCTTATGTAATTAGTGTGCTAAACTATTAAAATATACTTTCTATAAAAATATCAGTGTTCGAGTGAACTCTTTGGGTCACGGCCAAAACAGTAGTTATGATTAATACTCCCGAGGGTGGCATCTATGGATACCTACTCGAGGAAGGATTTTGGCATTTTGTTATGCACTTGTTTTTAAGTTTACATTTTTCTTGTGTGGTTTTGACAACACAATAAAAATGGAGAAGAGAAGCATTTTTTTCATTTCTAACATTTTATAAATCATTTTGGTGATGTCTGCGACAATGGTCCATATGTAGGGTCAAATGTGCTTTGTGTGATAAAGTTTGCGATAAGAGAGGAACACTTCTTTTCAGATTGAAGATCATTGTGGCCAAGAGGAAATGTCTCCTTGGTTGATTGCGATTCAGATCAAGTCTCAGTAAGAGATTAAACAGCATTTGAGGGGTAGGAGTGAAATAAAATGGCTCCTGTGGATCACGGGATACCGGGATAGAGGGGCAGCAAGAAGAAGAAAGTTGTGTGGTACATTTTTTAACAGTATACAGAGTTCGAGTTGGCTAGTAATAAAATTAATTCATAAATTGGCAAAAATGCTTTTTCTTTCCAAAGATATAATAGCACTATTAATTATATTGGGACTGTGAAGAATAGCAGGGCTATTCAGGATTGCTTAAGAAAAAATAGAATATTAGAATATGGAATTTTGTAGCAGTGGCACTCGGAGAATTGATATAAATTCACTTTTAATAAGTTTTCCCGCTAAATAAGTTTAAATTCTGCGGTCCCGAAAAAGTCCCATATTTTTTTTAGGCTTAATACGTTTCCCGATTATTTTCGTTTCTCGCCTAAGTAGTGAAAATATTTATAGCCGAACTCAATTTATTCATACAAATAAATCTTCATAATACGTTTTTCGGAAGACGAAATTTTGTTCAACATTTCTTAAAATGAAAAATGAGCGCAATCAAAATAAAGTGGTATTGGCGGCGTTCTAGCCGCTGAAAATCCCTGTAGTGTTTGAATAGGCTAATAAAAAAAATATTTAATAAATAAATTTATCCGGCGATTATTTACGATAATTTTTTATATAGCCGCCTAAACGAAACTGTTTTCATTTTGGTTGTATTTCTTCGAGGAAACAATCGGCAATATTAATTACGTAATATCTCCTATTGTTTTCTAAGGCCGGCGTCACACTAGGTGTATCTTTCGTTGCGTCTTTGACGCCGCGGAACGCCGCTACTACGCGGATCATCGATCGTTCCGCCGGACTTACGTCAACGTAAAATCAGTGACGTAGCGTCTCGTGTTTTTGATTGCAACGCGCCACATTTGACAGATTGTCCGCTCGTGTGTTTGTTCTCCGCGCGGTCCGCCTCGGAATATACTATGTGACTGGTTTCACAAAAAATAAGTCAGAAATATTGGAAAAAAATGCAAACTTTGATGTCGCATATCTCCTTAACTATTGATATTAAGCCATAATAGCTTGAACATTTTCGACTCATAATCAAGGCAGGAATATAGCTCTGCGAGGTTATTAATGTTTTACAAATAACCCTGTATAAAACAGAGTTTTTAAAAATTGTGGAGTCATTGCTCTTACCAAATGCGCCAACAACTACTGAAATAAAACAATAATTTGCATATCTGGATGCAATATAAATTGAAACGCGCGAATGGTCTCGCGCGTAAAACACGGTGTCTGGACGCAAAATAAATTGAAACGCGCGAGTGGACTCGCGCGTAAAACGCGTCATCCGGACAGGCTCTAAATTCGGTTGCGGATTTGGCGCGACGGAAGAAACGCACAGTGTGGCGCCGGCCTTAATGAGTTAAAATTTAGTTAACTTATATGATTTATTTTAAAATTAAGGTTTGCACATAGGTAGTGACATACCTACTATTTTATGGTTTCCTTTTAGTATGGTTATTAATAAAATATTTGACAGTGCTAAATTTTTTTTTGTTTTGGTGGTTTTTATTGTTTTCTGACCCTTAGGTACCTACTATTCACATAGATAATATTTTACAAATGTATATGTTTACCTGCTCAATTTTTTTAAATAAAGTGTCCTTTTTTATATATATTTATAAAATGTCATAATATATAAACGAAAATTCAATTAAAACACAAAATTAGAAAGTGTAAATAATGTATGAAAAAAATACTGAAATCACTGTTAATATGTTTTCACGCCTAATAAGTTTTTATTTGCTGGTCCCTTGAAAAACGTATTAAGAGAGTTTCACTGTATTTATTTTTATATAAATTTTGTATAATTTTCGAAGGAAGCTTGGTGGTGAGACATTATAATTAAATAAATAAAACTAACTTAGTTAAACACCACTTATATGTATTTTCAATTCCAACCAGGTTTTGCTGCGACCGTAGCTTCTTCAGGGAGAATTAAGATTATCGTAGCGAAACTGGTTGGATTTGAAAATAAACATAAGTCGTGTTTAACTAAGTTAGTTTTATTTATTTAATGATTGGTATAAGGTCATATTTTGATATTCCGGTCAGTCGTGAGTTAGAGGTAGACTTTTGGGACATTCTGTATATGTATAATTAAAAAAAACTGACCCCAACGGCGCGGCGGTCGAATGGCAGTAAATGTTGAGTCAAAAACTGCAAGTTTACCACATTATTTTGATGATAGGTACCCAATGATATAATAAACACGTTAATGTAGGCATCCGACCGGTTAATCGGAAATTTAATTAACCGGTCGGACGCCGGCCGTACGTAACGCGGAATGTACCCTGTCTACCGCGCGATTTTTTGATGGTTATATTCATTTTTTTGTGATGGTTATATTAATGTAAAAATCAACAATAATCGCTAAGAAGTTGCAGTTTCTGTTTTCTCAATATACAAACTTCTATAATTATGTACTTATATTTCAATAATTACTTATTCATTAATTAAGAAAATAAGTAACGAAATTTCCGCCAGAAATGTACGCACATGTTTATCGAATAAAACCATGGAAGTAATAACACTAAAGATACTGTATTTCAATATTTTCATTCTAAATATATCAAAGAATATAAAAATGCTTAATTTTAACACTTTTTTATTTAAATTTATTTTTTATTTTTTAACAGATAAATAAAACAATTAATGCGCGGTTCGAAGACGACATTTGGAATGATTTTTTTCCGCTTTGCGCGGTAAATGAGGTTATTTGACAAATAGAACTCGTTCATTCATTGAATAAATTACTTAGATAGGTACAGTTGCCGGCAAACTTCTTGAAATTTTTTGGCGTAGTGGGGGAATGCGTAGAAGACAAAATTTGGGTCTCTTTGGTGGAATGGTACATGCGTAAACTTCCCCCCACTACGCCGTAAAATTTCAAGATGTTTGCCGGCTACTGTACAACCAATGATAAGCTTTAAAAACCCATAAACGCAGGTAAAATAGGCCGAATTCGCATACGTGTCAAAAGTTTTCGCGCAGATCTGCGCTCCGGCACCCGACCGGTTTTTGTTTAAAAAATGGTTACCCTGAATTCATGGTTTGATTTACTGGGAGGAACTGTTATGACAGTAACCGCTCCTATAACAGTTCCGAGAAAGGGTGTGTAACTTTCGTATAAATGTTGGCGTACAAAATTCCTAGACTCGTTTTGACACGAGCTGTCAACTTAAATATAATGTTCTCACCGTGTTTCGTGTTGATGGTGAGTTTATCGATGTAACTGTTTGTCTTGTCAATTTCATTCTTCATTGTTTCACTTATGTATGCGGCTGTCACCAAGCATAAAGTATTTGGTAGGCACCAAGCAATTATATAGATGTATGAATATTTGTTCTGAAAGAATACACATTACATTCGAGTATAATTAATTATGTAGGATATAAAATCGATTTTTCTATAACAATATGTAACTAGGACGCGTAGAAATAATTAATTCCTTTTATCAATTAATTAAGCATTGCTGTTTCAGAACATTCGTTCAAAATAGAATAAACTGTAATTAAGCGCGTAATCCGTCAAGTTTACTAGGGTGAGTTAAACCGTTATTGTGGCTGTAATCGTGTGATTAGTATGTATTCGATTGTAACAATGACTGATAATGACATCTAACTGTTAAATATGTAGTTTATATTATTGCTTTTTTTCGCTGAATTGCGAATAATTAATCATCGCCGTAATCGAAAATAAATTTTGCAGTCACAGTGAGAATAACAGTCTTATTACTAACTTTATGCAATTCACCTCCCTTTTGTACGGAGGAAAGCTCTAAAATGTAAACAATTGTTAAGTTATTCACAATTACGAATAATGAGCCTTCTAATTGATTGAATTCATTAATTTTAAACCTATTAAACATAAAACGTCAAAAAACGGCGTCACAATGTTATACAATAACTGTCAAGATAAAGATAAAGAAATAGCAATATTATTAAATAGCAATCTAGCATCTTCATGCATTGGAGGCTTCAATTCGAATAAATAAAAAACAAATTAATTAAAAAAATAATAATATTGCTTAGTTCAGAATACGGATGATTATATTATTTTATTTTCAGGCGTCATGCTTTGAGAAAACGGGTCTTAAAAATAATAATATCAACGCAAAGTGAATTACAAACAGAAGCACAGATATATAAAATATGTTTAAGCTTAGGGTGCGTCCATACTCCACGTGGCCAGGTACGTCATTTATTCACATTGCCATGTGTACCTACCTGACGCGAAGTGCCGCGCCGGCCCAGTACATCAATGTATTAAAACACTAGTCAATGTATTAAAACATCAGGCACCCGGCGACTAAACTCTATGTTTTGTTGTCGGGCGCCTAATGTTTTAATACATAATTTTTGCTTGCATAATTTTAAAAGTATATTTGGTTCTTACAAAATATCTTTTGGAGTTAATACGAAAAAACTACGTTCCACTCGAGTGGGGTAACAGTCAAGGGTAGGGAGGTCAAGGCAAAGCCACGTTAGGGCTACATGGGGAGAGAGGAGTTCAAAAGAATTCGAAATGGAACCACGTGATTTAACAATAACAGTCTAGAGCTCCCGAAAAAGAATGACGGAGCCATAAATATCAGACGTTTTGGAGTTAGAGCAATGTTTCCAGGCTTTATTTAGAAAAAACTCTTTATGATTCTGCCCTTTGACCCCATGGAAAGCGGGCCCTCTCAATTGCGCGATTCTAAATGCGTCACTGGGACACTGGACATACCCAACACCTAAGTACGTCAAAATGACTATTTTGGAATTGATTGCGACTGTCCTAATTTTTTAAAGAATGGAAATGAAATATGAATTTAATTAAACATATTATTTTGAATAACTCTAAGTGCTTATAAGGACAAAACTACTCACATCTGACTTGACTAAATCTTCGTACATGATCAAACCATTCACAGTAGAAATGATGTAAAGAAATGTCATTGCTGAAGAGAAAAGAATCTGAAAAACATTACGCAATATAAATTGAATCATAATATTTTTAAGAGTACATTTTTCTGAAGATTTTCTGAATAAGAGGTTGTGATTTTTTGAATCTACAGATTCAATTCGAAATATTATTTTCCAATTAATGTATTCCAATTTATTTTTAACACAAACATTAGAGTAGATTGTTGGTACAGCAGTTATGAATCTCGCTTAGAGATACGGTGGTCCGTATCTCTTATTACAGGACATCGGCAAGTTAGTCCTATTTTCATAGCATAAGTGTTAAACTTAACTACTTAACTAAACTAAGCTTAACTAAGCTAAGTTTGAAAATAGCAAGAATATTGATGCGGTACGTATTGCTTGTTTGCATCTTTATTAAAAAAAAAGAATGTATAGGATTGAAATAATTTTGAGTACCTAATAAAAGGACATCAAATTTACACCATTGAGATATAACAAAAAGTATCTTCTTTGATACTTCTCGTGGTTCAAATTAGCGGCTGACAAAAATGTAAATGTGCGTACCTAAAAAACTACTGAATTTACTTAGGTAGGCACATATATAATTTACTTGCTTACATAAAGTATTTATAAAAATAGATGCATAAAGGGACTGCCCGAATAATCTCTTTTCAAACTAAGCTAAATGCTTGTATCTCCCGTGAAAATAAGGCCGACTTGGAGGATTGTCAGCCGCTAATTTGAACGACGAGGTTCGAACCCACAACTGATTGATCATTAAAGGTCGGTTGACGCAACTTGGATTAACATATAGAAATATTTCATTTAAACGATCAATCACACAACCCGTTTTCGTAAAAATCTGTGGCTTTTACAAAAGATTACCAGAATCCAAGTTGATACAACCGGCACCGAGCGGTGATTTTGGCGTTTACCTGGGTTTATCGCAACCGCTAGAACGAGCCAGGAGCAAATTGAGGAATCAAATTTAATATTTTTTATTGAGGAGTATTATGCCGTTGAAATTTTTGTGCCTTTGAATGACAGAATCATAATATGATTTTTTTATTGTTTTAAGTGTTAAAACAAACTTACATGTACTACACGTGTCAAAAATAGGTACTTTTACAAGCTTGAATTTCATTACATTATTTCATTTTACATTAATTAGTAGTTATTATAAAATAGCGGTATATATGTAAATCAAAACACATAATTCTCTCGTACAAAGCTTTTTGTATTAATTTTTTATATAAGAAATTTTTATTTTTAATAATGACAATATTTTATATTAATTTTATTTTAAAGTATTCTCAAAAAATGTACCTTGATGAGAGTATTGAACGACGCCGTCTAGCGTAGCGTTAGTGTAGGACATTGCTATTTGAAAAATATGTATTTTTTTGCTTTTTACACGTCAAAATTTAAATCTCACCATTATTTTCGCCATCTGGTGGCGTTAGTGACGGACATGGTTATGATGGAAATTATGCATTTTTTCGTTTTATTGCTTTCTATACCTCTTTACTTTATACCTCTTCATAATTTGCGCCATGTGGTAGCGTTATTGACGGACGTTGTTATATAGAAAATGATGTATTTTGATTTAACATGTATGTACCTACGTGAAAATTTATTTTGTTTTTTTTTTTATAAACCGATATTAATATAAATTTTGAAAAAACCGAATTTGAAAAATTGATATCGAAAGAATACTGTCATTGAAAAAAGGTCGGTATTGCGACTATAAATCACAACCCCTACTTCAAAGGTTTAACTAAAACATTTACGTACTGATAATCCAAAGCAGGAGCTTATAATATTGACAATATCAGCGATCTCATCAAATATCTTCATAAGTCGGCCCAAGTTCTCGGATTTATTCCTCTGGTTGTATTTGATTTGATTCTTAATTTTGGCCTCCAGAACGTAATCAGGCGATTTTCCGAAAGGCGTTTCATTGGAAAAGGCGACCGTTTCACTCGGCTCTCTCTCGTCCCTCGTCAGCTCGATCAATTGCGCGTTGAAGGCTTTGAATCGGGTGACGACGATCCAAACAATCGTGGAAAAGTCTAATAGTTGGACGTAGATACCCAAATTTACAATATGCATACTGACAGAACGGACATTCCTGCTCCACTGGTCCATGCCTATGATATTTTCATAGGTGAAATGGGTCACGGCCATCGCGATCACCAACAGCTGAGCCACCATCACTCTCTTCCTCAAGTAAACGTACTGCTGGTTTCCTCTGATCCCGAGCTTTTCGTCTACAGGGCCGATGCCCTTCAAAGCCCTGAGCATGAACGGAGAGACCAAGAATGCCGAAATCAAAATGGACACCGCGGTTGTGATCGTCTTGCAGATATGCGCTAAAATATTAATGACCATGATGATGTCTCGAACCCTTTCCGTAGCACGTATTTCGCCGATGACGAAGTAACAGTTAGTCGTAATCAGCGCAATGATTGCTAGTGCGTACAACTTGGCCACAACGCCTACTGTTTTGATGCGGTCTCCATCGTATGTAATCTTTTGCAATCCGAAAAATCTATTGAGAGTGTTGTTCAATTTGTAAACGTAGAAGATGTCGTATTTCTCGTAATCTGTTTTTATCTCGTTCTCAATCGAAACGTCATCAGTGATATCTGCAGGGGGCGAATTGTTTTTTTTTTCGGTCATGATTGGTAACTATATTAATTTGTTGGTTTGCTTTCCAGAAAGTCGCACGACGCCTGTCCGAGTGTACCGCACTATGCGAAGTAAATAATAGTAATTGCTTCGCACCCCGATATGAATTAAGTAGATAGAAAAAATATCCTGCAAAGGACTGAAATACTGTATTTTATGAAATGTTTATTTTATTTTACACAATTTCTTACTTAAATTAATGGCTTGACGTAGGCATTAAACTAATGAAAACGGTTTGTTCGGTTTGTTCAGGGGTGTATTCCACGACGTACTAATTACGCATTTCAGCAGATGATCAAAATGTTTTTGTTTGTTTTAAAATATTGTTTTAAAATACAAATATTATAATTATTATTTGTCAAAATGCCCCAAAGTAATATTGTAAAATTCTTTGACTTTGGTATTAGGGACGCTCATGTAGGTATATTAGTTGTTTTTTCTTTACGATCTTTTTTGTTTAGACTCTTTAAAAGTCTCCCACCAATAAGGCTTTCATGTCACCCGCGAACAAGTACGGCTAGTCCGTAACTTTTGAGGCCTTTTTAGCCTTGACAATGGCACGTAATACCGTGTTGAAACGTCGGCCTAGGTCTTCTCAGGGAGACCATTTACGGAAAACGCGAGATATTCCAGAAACTACTTTTGTTCCAATATATATAGATTATGATAGATATATATAAATATTATATATATATATAATATATATATATAATGTAATATATAATATATATTCGTATATACATTCGAAATTAAGTTATATTTACGTATATATTACATATAAAGGGTGAAACAAAGGTGTACTCTACAATACTTTAGAGGTAGATTCCAGCCTAAATTATGGTAAAAAATATTTGAGTAACAATTTTCTAATATCAATAGTAATGGAGTTATGCGAGTTAAAAGTTTACATTGACAAAGAAAAGATAATTGATTAAGTTACTTACTCTTTGTTTTTCACACCACTTAAATACTAAAAAGGTTGTTTTTCATTAGAAAAGCAAAAAAAAGATAAACTCAGCTCCAAGTTTGACATTTTTGTTTATTATTTAATCTTAAATATAATTTTAGAAACATTCAATATTTAATAATAAGAATTGACCATCATAAATCTGTTCTGAGAAATAGATGATAAAAGATCTGATATTTTTGACACAATTATGATTAACTTATAAAAACAGCCAAAAGTGAAAAATGTAACAACCAAAGAAATAGATAATTATGTACGAGGATATGGGAGAAAACAAAAAACGAAACTTCAGTCAGTAATAAATTGTTATTTTTTTATCGCTATGTTATAAAAGGCATTCAGTACCTATAATAAATACAGAATGTACGAACGTTTAAACATATATCAATATACATAATATTGTCACGAGATGGTAGAAGCAGAAAGAATTCCACGTAATCAAGGATTTTACAGCACTTTACACCTTTTACACTAAAGTGGAAATTACTAAAAAGGTCTAGCACAATCTATCAGCTTCGCGAAATGAATAGAACATGGTTCACTATAAATACACAGTCGTTTATCAGAGTCGTTTACAGGCAACGCGACGTTTCGTCGAATACATTGGTAAAGCTAAAGCGGTGATTCAGTGTGACCAAGCGACAATAAATTTAACGGATGATTTCTGTGCCGATTCTAACCAGCGATAAAGTATGTACGTACCAACGTGTGAGAAGTGTTCCCTAGTAATCAGAGCGATACAAACGTGAATCAGAATATTTAGATACGAGTAGAAGATTTTAAAGTGACTAGTGCGAGATATAGGCCCGGTTGCGCCATCTAAAGTAAAAGTAAAAAAAGTTACTCGAGTAACATTTTTTTACTAAAACGGGTTGCGCCATCTATGGTAAAAATATTTAACTCGCCGAAGTACATACATGAGTAACTTTTTTTTATTCTCCAAGATAGGTGGGTAAAGGTAAAAAAAAATGGCCGTCCTCTCACAGTTGATTTTAAAATGTGACATTTGTCCATATAGGTACTTGTCATTTGAATTTTGTCGCTGTCATTTTCGTATTGAAATTTGTAAACATTAAAATGAATATTTTAATTTCGCGTTACTTTAGCGATGGTTTGACGTTTTTTTGGTTTGTTTCATAGAATAAAGTGGTTTGTTTGAACTGGTTTTGAACCGTAAAAGTACATATTGCCAGTGGTGAAAAACTGAAATAAATCAAATTCCATAGACAAATGCGGTATTTGAGGTTTATTCCGCTTGGCACCCTATTAGCCTTATTATTGGTTTGACAGCGGTAAAAAAGACGTTTGTGCAACCCGAAATCGAGTTTACTCTCAGCTGAGGGTTAAAAAAGTTACTCGGGTCAATGTTACTCGAACCAAATTTACTTCTGCTGGCGCAACCGAGCCTTAGTGTGAATAAAGAACAGTGCTCCGGTTCAATTCGTGTCCGATGACTTTGTGTAATGAATGAGACTAATTAAGTGTTTCATTTGTCTCCCGCAGACACGATCTCGATATGAACTATTTTCACACTAAACCAAATATAATAATGCTTTAAATGTAGAATAAGCACGCTGTAGCCACGTTTTATTAAAACTGGCTATCTCCTAAGCTCCTGCCAATAGAGCTCGCGGGCTGGGATCTGCGCCTTCTGGTTCCCCTTGGCGGGTCCTCCGAAAATAAAGAAGTAGATTATTTCCGCCAGGCTCAGCACGCTGCAGCCAATCACCAATCCGCATAGGCCTCCCAACGAGCCTAAATAGTAATAAATAAACAATTTAAAAATACAGAGGTATCAATGGGCATGATGCAGATTTTGAAATAACATTCTATATTGTAGGTACACGTCTACTATTACCGAAAATAACATTATTTCAGTAATAAACTAAGTTTTTACGCAAATAATTGCATTTTCTTCTACATATTTTTAATTTCGCGCAAAAACGCCAGCAGCTGTCATTTCTACGTGACGTCAAGCCTCAGTAAATATTGCATTGTGTTTATGGCAACGGTTCAAAGACACGGTAATGAATACTGAGGACACTGAGGCGTGACGTCATTCGTTCTTACCGGTGTTTCAGTTAAAATTTTATACTTTTATTTTATTGAAAATCTTATTAATCTCAATGTGTATGTTAAAACTTGATCATGTTTTAGAATCCTTTCAAAATATTTTCTTCTCTAAAATCACTTTAAATTCTTTAATACTTTCATCATGCTTATTAACTGACGCGAAAAATCTATGTACCTAGGTATTCTATGTCTTGTGAAAGACTATAGATGTCTCTTGCACAGTAACTTATGTTCTTGCGATAGAATTGGTGAACGTTACATGGTGCAGAGTGATCACTTAAGCCAACTCATACAGCTCGTAAGCCCTGGGCAACCATATGAACAACTTACATACGTGTTTCCTATAAAAATAACTTCGTCTATGTGAGACTTTTTAATTTATCTTAATAAGTAAAAAATAAAGTAGCTAAGAATAAAATTATTAAATAAAGAAAATAAAAACGGTTAAAGATTTCAAAATTGCTTTTTGAGGATAGTGGTCGGTAATATTAAGGTCAGCATTTTTAATGTACGTCAACCGCCGAAAGGTTTTGTATGACTCATGAAAAAATAATAATATTTCTCTCTTATTTGCACTATCATTGGCTTCATATAAAAGAAGAAGACAGAAGATAACATAATTTGATTAGTCGCACCAAAGCTTTCAGCGGTTGACATATACTCGTATTAATTTGTAGTGTTCAAAGTTGAAATCACTTTACTAGAAATTATTCAAGAAAATTAAATTATCTTTGGATTTAAAATAAAATAAATGTGATTGTAAACTTACTCATCCAATCGTACCAAGAGAGTAGAATGTCATGGTTCAGAAGAATGAAATTGTCCTTATCAAAAAATATGTGCACAACGCTGTGGTCTTTGAAGACTATTCCTTTTCTGAAAATGTACTTGTTTTGAAATATTAGGCGTAAACATGAGTATCTAGTATTAATTTATTTTCAAAATTTGAAAATAACTAGACTAATTTAACTAAATTAAAACTAATTTGTTTTACTACTGCGCACCAATAGTAAAACAAATTAGTGAAGGTTATATATACTTAATTCGAAAGAAAATTTTTTGGTCTACAAAGTATTGTGTTTGCTTTTACGTCACATTATTATTTAATTTAATTACAGGCCTTCTAAATGGAATGTCAAATATACAAAGGTTAGCACTTTCGACATCTTCTGTTCGACTGGCGAATTCTTCGTGTCAAGACCGAATAGTTTTTATCGCAGAGACATCGACAAACATGTAGAACGTTGGTAAAATGGTGTAAATAATAAAAGAGGATACGTTATTGACTATTTGGTGTAATTTTTGTTATTGTTGTGACCTCTGGTCATCATCATTAATTAATAATATACAGGATATAACAGAGCTTGTCCCTACTGTGCAGCAGGTGGGTGCAGTGAGGGATGACTTTTACGTAAACATGTATTTTGGAAAAAAACTGAAATTAAATATTTATTTCCTAGAAAATTATTTTATATTAAAATCTGAAAAGTATGATAATAATTGTGATAGGTATTGTTACGGACAGGACAAAGCCTGCGCCTACCGTCAGGCAACCGAACTTTCGAGTTCTGTGGTTGACGTAATCACGTCATATAAATGGTAGAAATTTCTGATGTGAATGAAGCAGATCAAAGGCCCCTTTCAGGGCCAACACCGATCGCCGTGACCCGGTTGGGGATGGGTACCGTGCCGAGGACAGCGCGCGAGTTCTCGGCTGCGGTGGTTGTCCTTATACGTGTCTCGGCGTCAGGCGGCGGCAACCGAGAAAGGGGGAAGCGAATTGGAATGAAGTAGCTTCATAAAATCACATCTCGCTGGGAGCGATGAAAATGCGTACACGACATGGGCTGAAATGTATATGTTTTTTACTGAGAAATATTATATGAAAATCTTAATTTTCAGATTCTCAGAGTTTCTAAAATTATGGAATTTATTGAATTGTTTCAGAGATCTCAATGAGACTGAATCACAATTGTATGTAATAAAATGTCGCATTTCATTGCTCCAAGTTGAGGAGAGAGAGCGGGAGGTGATTTTATTCCACATGTAAAGAGCATTGATGCCTGGTTGCCATGACAACCGGGTATCATCATCATCAGCACTTGGTCACCCCCGACCCAGTCGGGCGTGAATACCGTGTCTAAGTCGGTAACCTGGGCGACAGGTCTGGAACTCGCAATTAAAATATGAATCGAGAGAAATGATGCTCTTGGAAAGTAAAATTACCCCTCGCTTTGAACATGTAAATGTGTTGTACAGCGTGATCCAGACATGTCTTTCATACTGGCACAATATTGTATTATAAATGCTAATGAATGTCTCTGATTTCAGAATTTGGAATTCCTTGTTGAAATCCAGGAGCTTGACAGAATTGCATCATGACTGTATGTAAAAATGGAATGTCACATTTTATTGTTCAATAAAAGAGAAAGCGGGAGGTATTTTTATTTGCGTAAGACGCAAGTTTGCCCTGTTATCTGAACCATTTTGGTTGAACACTGAAAGTAAAGTCATTTTAAAATCCCGGCAAACTCAGTTGCCGGTCACTTTGAAGAAATTACATGGTCAAAATATTTTATGAAATTTACCTAAAATAAAGAGTTGTCAAGTAAATGCACACACACACACTGCGCGATATAGTGAGTTATCGGCAGTGATATGGTAAAAAACACATTTTTTCTGATAATTGAATATCTTATGGGAATTAATCAAAGTGAGATTGCAGCTCTCACAGACTTAAAATCAAACTGAAACCTTTTTTACAGTGTTCTCAACAAAAATACTTCTTAAGTTAATGTGTTTTTACGCATGTAAAGTTATACCGGGACGCCGGAGAAATCTAAATGAGAAAGTTTTCTCCGCGGCCCCCTTTGAAGGCATATAGCGCAAGTAATATTTGCAGGACAGACTTGAAAATATTACTACAAGACGCGCCCAGTCAATACCTATCCATTGGTAATGCTAAGACATCGATAAACATTTGGTCACTAGTTTTTAACGAATTTAATCTGACCACCACTGAGGTAAATTTCCGCCGTAATCACAAAAATAGAAATAACTTTTGACAGAAGTATCCGATCTTGATGAATCTTTTTGCATCATGATCGCAAAGTAAATACCTATTCAGAGAGTATAAACATGCCTATATAGGCTCATGTTTTGACTTGGAAGAAAAATTGACCTTTTGAACTTTTCTTAAAAACGCGATAAGTATAGAAAAACCACTTTGTCCATAGACGAAAGTGGTATCAAAATACTCGTTAGGGCGAGTACTATGTAGTAATCATGGAAAGCATCGCGTAACAATTAAATTACCTACTTTTATGACCTGATTTAACTTCGACCCTTCACGGTCGACATAATTAACGCATTTTCATAAATTAGTAGGACCTGCAGGTCCGATGAACTGTGTCACGGCCTTATGCAAGGTCAGGCCTATACGTGACATAGTTTGTAGCCCTGTAGGGTACATGCAAAACCTGTAATTAACCATTTTTTGTCTTCAGACCGAGATCAGTACGGCCGCTCGCGGGTCTAGTTCCTAGAAAGCGCCGCGAGATGGCGCCAGTCGCGGTTCAAACCGCGGCGACAGAGAGGGGAGATTTGGCTCGCTCTGATTGGGTTACGTAACATGCTGTCATATCATATCTTGTAAATCTCTGAGAATGTTATATAATAAAAAGGTTTTGTAGAGCGGTCACCTGTTACGCTTTACGCGTGGTGATTTAAACGCTGTCGGATCACTTTCATCTGCATTTTATTTATCTCCCGATACCTATTGGAGAATTCTGCTGGGACCTGACTACTGCAGTGAATCTACGATCCAGCCTCCGCGATCTTCGGCGCCTCTGGCTGAGAATTTTGGGACGACGGCCGGCGCTTCTCTATGACGAGTTTCGCATCACAGCGAAAGTATGCTGTTTGACACGAGACACCCGTGCTGTATTTCTCCGGCCATTACTACGCTTCTTGGCCGACGGAGCGGACTGAGCGGACCGCCCTATATTTTTGTTTGTTCTGTCCGGAACAGGTATATTACGAGATATATGTATGAGTGTAAGTATGCACATATATCATATTTCGATTTTTTTCCAAATATGTGTTTACTTGAAAGTCACCCTTCAGTATACTCACTGCAGCAGCTAATATTATCAATTATTATGGAGATAAGCGACTTCAAAGTTTCCATTTTTTTTCAATCTTTCTGACTTATTTTCTGTAAAACGTTGAAGTATCTCTAAAGTAGGTAACTTAAAATAAATTGTTACGGACAGGACAAAGCCTGCGCCTACCGTCAGGCAACCGAACTTTCGAGTTCTGTAGTTGACGTAATCACGTCATATAAATGGTAGAAATTTCTGATGTGAATGAAGCAGAGCAAAGGCCCCTTTCAGGGCCAACACCGATCGCCGTGACCCGGTTGGGGATGGGTACCGTGCCGAGGACAGCGCGCGAGTTCTCGGCTGCGGTGGTTGTCCTTATACGTGTCTCGGCGTCAGGCGGCGGCAACCGAGAAGGGGGGAAGCGAATTAAAAGGAAGTAGCTTCATAAAATCACATCTCGCTGGGAGCAATAAAAATGCGTACACGACATGGGCTGAAATGTATATGTTTTTTACTGAGAAATGTTATATGAAAATCTTAATTTTCAGATTTTCAGAGTTTCTAAAATTATGGAATTTATTGAATTGTTTCAGAGATCTCAATGAGACTGAATCACAGTTGTATGTAATAAAAATGTCGCATTTCATTGCTCCAAGTAGAGGAGAGAGAGCGGGAGGTGATTTTACTCCACATGTAAAAAGCATTGATGCCTGGTTGCCATGACAACCGGGTATCATCATCATCAGCACTTGGTCACCCCCGACCCAGTCGGGCGTGAATACCGTGTCTAAGCCGGTAACCTGGGCGACAGGTCTGGAACTCGCAATTAAAATATGAATCGAGAGAAATGATGCTCTCGGAAAGTAAAATTACGCCTCGCTTTGAACATGTAAATGTGTTGTACAGCGTGATCCAGACATGTCTTTCATACTGGCACAACATTGTATTATAAATGCTAATGAATGTCTCTGATTTCAGAATTTGGAATTCCTTGTTGAAATCCAGGAGCTTGACAGAATTGCATCATGACTGTATGTAAAATGGAATGTCACATTTTATTGTTCAATAAAAGAGAAAGCGGGAGGTATTTTTATTTGCGTAAGACGCAAGTTTGCCCTGTTATCTGAACCATTTTGGTTGAACACTGAAAGTAAAGTCATTTTAAAATCCCGGCAAACTCAGTTGCCGGTCACTTTGAAGAAATTACATGGTCAAAAATATTTTATGAAATTTACCTAAAATAAAGAGTTGTCAAGTAAATGCACACACACACACTGCGCGATATAGTGAGTTATCGGCAGTGATATGGTAAAAAAACACATTTTTTCTGATAATTGAATATCTTTTGGGAATTAATCAAAGTGAGATTGCAGCTCTCACAGACTTAAAATCAAACTGAAACCTTTTTTACAGTGTTCTCAACAAGAATACTTCTTAAGTTAATGTGTTTTTACGCATGTAAAGTTGTACCGGGACGCCGGAGAAAGCTAAATGAGAAAGTTTTCTCCGCGGCCCCCTTTGAAGGCATATAGCGCAAGTAATATTTGCAGGACAGACTTGAAAATATTACTACAAGACGCACCCAGTCAATACCTATCCATTGGTAATGCTAAGACATCGATAAACATTTGGTCACTAATTTTTAATGAATTTAATCTGATCACCACTGAGGTAAATTTCCGCCGGAATCACAAAAATAGAAATAACTTTTGACAGAAGTATCCGATCTTGATGAATCTTTTTGCATCATGATCGCAAAATAAATACCTATTCAGAGAGTATACACATGTCTATATAGGCTCATGTTTTGACTTGGAAGAAAAATTGACCTTTTGAACTTTTCTTAAAAGCGCGATAAGTATCAAAAACCACTTTGTCCAAAGACGAAAGTGGTATCAAAATACTCGTTAGGGCGAGTACTATACAGTAATCATGGAAAGCATCGCGTAACAATTAAATTACCTACTTTTATGTCCTGATTTAACTTCGACCCTTCACGGTCGACATAATTAACGCATTTTTCATAAATTAGTAGGACCTGCAGGTCCGATGAACTGTGTCACGGCCTTATGCAAGGTCAGGCCTATACGTGACATAGTTTGTAGCCCTGTGGGATACATGCAAAACCTGTAATTAACCTTTTTTTGTCTTCAGACCGAGATCAGTACGGCCGCTCGCGGGTCTAGTTCCTAGAAAGCGCCGCGAGATGGCACCAGTCGCGGTTCAAACCGCGGAGACAGAGAGGGGAGATTTGGCTCGCTCTGATTGGGTTACGTAACATGCTGTCATATCGTATCTTGTAAATCTCTGAGAATGTTATATAATAAAAAGGTTTTGTAGAGCGGTCACCTGTTACGCTCACGCGTGGTGATTTAAACGCTGTCGGGCCACTTTCATCTGCATTTTATTTATCTCCCGATACCTATTGGAGAATTCTGCTGGGGCCTGACTACTGCAGTGAATCTACGATCCAGCCTCCGCGATCTTCGGCGCCTCTGGCTGAGAATTTTGGACGACGGCCGGCGCTTCTCTATGACGAGTTTCGCATCACAGCGAAAGTATGCTGTTTGACACGAGACACCCGTGCTGTATTTCTCCGGCCATTACTACGCTTCTTGGCCGACGGAGCGGACTGAGCGGACCGCCCTATATTTTTTGTTTGTTCTGTGCGGAACATAAATATTAAAAATTTATTTGCTTTAAAACAAGTCAAATAAAATGCTTAAAACCTCGTAGAAATTTGAGCCAGATTTTTTTAATTTGATGAAATCCATTGACATACTGGAAATAGTTATACTCTATATATAGTATGTATAAAAAAAAATAAATAAAATATTATATATATATATATATACATATATAATATATTATATAGTAAGTATAATCCGTAGTTAGATATTTCATTTATAAATAAGAACATGATCTTCTTTTCTGTAACTTGCTATGAGGAATATCGCATTTCAGTCACGGCGGAGGAACTCTATGAGAATGGACAAGGCGCGACTATTTAATTTTCCAATAAAATAATAGCTAAATATGTAGGTAACTTAATACGGGCCAATATTTTTATTTATATGGTTAATGTTGCATCGACTACTACTCCCCCAACTCCTTCCCCAGTCTCCGTCACTTGATCCCCCGAAAATTCGATCTCTTACGATCCCTGCAGACGTTATCCTCGCAGCGAGGGACCGCCGAAGAAGAAGGCTACTCACTTGAGAGGAGCCTTGTCGGAGTCCGGCTGGCGGTTGAGGGACCGCGGCTGCAGGTCCACGGCGTACTTGTGCGAGCTGTAGCTGGTGTCCGAGCAGGATGGCACGCAGTAGGAGCAGGGTGGCCCCTTCTCCGCCTGGCTCACCGTGTCGCTGCTCTCCAGCGTCTGGTCCTCGCCGGACCAGGCGTCCTCCCACGTTTCTATTTCCATTCATTTAATATTGTACACAGATAAACTAAGCCCCTTCTCTAGGTGAGGGGAAGAAGGTAAAGTCGAGCGTAAAGTTATCATTATTTACTGTATACAAACGAGCACGGCCTGTCGCAATGACGAAACAAACAAAGAAATGAAGAAAGGAGTCCAGAGAGGAAAATGCAGGGACATCCTTTTCGTCTGCGACTTCCGTGTTGGTTCGCTGGAGGAAACGCCTCTACCCTTGCGACTAGTTTTTTAATCGTCTCTGCGTCGATTTTACTCGAAAATGCACGGAATTCTGGTGACAGATTTGGATTTGGTAATAACTTGGAGTTGTTCAAAACAATTTGCTCTGCACGGCGAGGCTTCTGAATGTCAACTAACACGGCAAATAACTGCGGACAGTAGGTCCCGCGGACGCGAGGTAGCCCTGCATTTTAGGCAGTTATTAGAGGAATTAAAATTGGATATATTGAGATGGCAATGGGAAACATGTAAGCAGGAAAAGGAAAACAGTGCCACGCGCCAACACTTGCTAAAATATAGAGGTATCATTACTAGTTACGATAGCTGTGTATACTAACTTGTTAATGAGAAAATAATCAACAGATGTCTCTAGCAGAGACCGTAGTAATATAATATGAAAGGTTCTTGATTCGAACATATTTAATATATAAAACTTTCAAAATATTAAAATGTGTGGATGTTCTTACGAAGGAATTAGCGAATGTCGCATTGTGTAGAGGGTTCACTTAAGCCAGTTCATACACGTTGTAGACCCAGAGCCATCATATAAGAGACATCCATCCATTTTTGTCATATATAAATTAGACTTGTATATTAATTTTATTTTTAAACTTGTAATTTATCCTTAGTTACTTACTTTTCCATTTTCTCAAACAGCCGCTGTCCGTGAGATCGCAGAACTTGGCGAGAGACGCGGAGGGCAGGTAGAAGGGGATGCAGCCGCACGAGTTCTTGGCGCTCTTGATCATGCAGCTGACGATGCAGTCGCTGTAGGAGGCGTACATGGACTGCTTGTCCGCGTCCACCATGCAGCCGCGCTCGGCGGCCGGCAGCGCCGTCACGGCGGCCGACGCCTCCAGCACCGTGGCGTCCAGGATGTTGTACTGCTCCACGCGCGGGGAGACCGACTGCTCGAGACATCCTCCGCTCGATTTATCGGGAAAGTCGGAGGGGTTGAAGATCAAAATCTGGATACGGCGAGAGCGTCCACAGCCAAATCAAACACAATCATTTCATTTCGAAATTTTCGTGATTAACTTTGTGGAGGTTCATTGTAAACAACTATGAATAGAACACAACGTTGATTACTTCACACAATGACAGTTTAATTAACCAAATTAATTAAAACGTTTTCATCATCTTCAGTAATATACAGTATTCAGTATATTACTGAAGATCAGATTAATCAGATACTGGAAGATGGTCCTGTGAGAAGCCTGAACAACCGTCGAGCTTGCGTGCGAAGATGTATGAATGTAGACGAAGCGAAAGTTGTATGTCAGGACAGAAGAGTATGGCGCTCTATCCTCTCTGCCTACCCCCACGGGGAAACGGCGTGATGGTAAGTTAGTTAGTTAGTTAACTGTCATTGTGTGAAGTAAACAACGTTGTGTTCTATTCTTAGTTATTTACAATAATTTCGTTGTCTGTCCGTCTGTCAGGTCTGTCCATCTGTCTGTGCCCGTCCGTCCGTCTGTCTCCGTAACTTCGTGAAACGTCCGTAATGTCGTTCGAATTCACGACTAAGAAAACGAAATTAAATGGCCGGGGATGGGCCTTGAACCCCGGGCCAGCAAAACCGAAGGCGTAAACGATAGCGATTTTGCTACCGTCGAGCCTGCATTACCCGTCAAAAATACAGTATAGTGGAGCTCATATGGATAGTGATGGTTTTGCATCCATAAGCCACATATAGAACCGCGAACCATTTCATATAACCCAAGAAATCACGCATTAAGCGATAGAGTGGTCAATACGTGGAATCGTTTGCCTGAGGGCGTTGTGTCTGCAGCCAGTGTCAATCAATTTAAGAATAGGCTGGATATTCAAATGAGAGACGGTGAAATGGGCCTGTCATCTTAAGCTGCCTGCCCATTGTCAATAATAATAATAATAATAATAATAATAATAATAATAATGTTCCACCTAGCACAATCGCCAGAGTTTAAAATTACAATTAACTGCCGGCAGGGGAAATATTAAAATATTTTGGTACAAGTCGTTATAAGTATTTCGTGGGTGTCGGCTATAAATAAGTAGGTAAATACTTTTTCATTAGGAATGGCATGTAAAAGTCATTTTTGACGGGTTACAGCTAGAAAAACTACCAATGTTTATTTATCATCGATGCCGTTAATAAATATTATGTAGGGTGTAACAGAGTTAGTCCACAATACTTCCAGGTGGATTCCTGCCTTGATTATGACACGAAAATGTTCAAGCAACCATTTAATATCAGTAGTGGAGTTATGCAATATCAAAGTTTGCATTTTTAAAAATATTTCAGACTTATATTTTACAAAACGTTGAACTATCATTACAGTAACTTATATCGATTACGAAGAATTCATTCGTTTCAATACAAGTTAAATAAAATTATAAAAACCTTGCATAAATTCCAACCGGAATTGGAAGGTGAAGAGAACTTATGACATGAATGGAGGACTACTGCATGAGGCAGTAGTTCTCAGTAGTAATCAACGATCGTTACGATGATGAGGATGATGAGGTGCATAAACAGATTGGAACACAATTAATTTTAAACACAATTCAAATTGTGCAAGACGAAATAAATGTTTAGTTCATGTTTTACTCCGCTTTGTTATAGATTTATTTTATTAGATTAAGCAAAACCAGCGACATTTTCTTAAACATATGTTAAATATTTCGACACAAATAAATGTTAGTTGTCAACTAATTCCTACAATACAAGTATAATTAATATTCTACAATCCTCTGTCTAGGAAGTGTTCATAAAAAAAATGATTTGGGAGCACTTTATGAGGAAATTCAGGCGATGGTTAAGTGTGTTTATTCTTTGTTGTTGTATATTTTGGTTCATCTTCTATTTGTTTTCTAAATAAGATAACTAATTAATAATGAATAAGTGTAAAATAATTAGTTTTCTTACCTTAAATCCTAAATTAGGCATCATAGTGTACAAGTAATCTTCTAATCGTGGATTTAATACAAGCGAAAGACCCCGATCTTGACTCGCTCTCGACATTAGTTTTTTTATAGCTGTTTGATCAATGTTTCTAGAAAATAAAAATACCATAAATAATATTTATAACACAGAAATTTAGTATTTACTACACCATAAAAGAGTAATCATCGACAAAAGATTGATTGGTATCTTATTCACGCGATCACATAACAAAAAATTTAACAAATCTTTTAATATTAATCAAGATATATTATAGACATTTCATAGAGAAGCTATTTTTTTTATTATATGGAAAAGTAGGCATGAAAGTCTTTTTGGGTGTTTATAGGGCTTTTATAGGGCTTAAGACCTATCGTAAGCTTAAGTGATCAATGAGACGTTCACCAATTTCTCCCATGGTAGACTATAAAAATAGATATCTCATTACCAACAGCGACATCTATATTTGTTTATGGCGGCGACAAACATCAACCACAATGGCGGTAAAAATAACTCACATTTGAAACAAGTATACTTTAACATATGTATAAACAACTTCCAAAAAATTAATAGATGTGACTGTCTATCACCTTCAGGGGTTACGTCAGTTACGTGTAGTCAGGATTTTTAAAAAATCGATTTTTTTTTGTATTTTATTAAAGCAAAAATATTGTGTGAAAATATCAACTCGATCCGGTTATTAGTTTTAAAGATAACTTACGAAAACTGTAGGGCCCTCTGCTGCCGCCCTTACTGACACGCGGACGGTACTAGAGCCGGCCGGGCTGACAAACGGGGCTGATTAATTCTAAGAATAATGTACGAAATTTCTTTTATACTTCTACTTTTAGACACAAGACCCATTAGGCTAACTAAGATTTGATTTAGTGTTAGTATTTCAGTGGCAGTGAAACCCAGCAGTCGATAGGTAGTTGTGCGTGTATTATAATCATTTTCAAAATTTATAATGAGACGTCATGAAGGTATGCAAGGAATATTAATGATTGCCAATGCGTAGGATTAAATTATGGACAAAATAACGTTTTCAAAAACAGCGTCCACGATATTTTAAAAACTAATCGACAGATTTAAATGAAATTTAAACATCATGTTTTAGGCATCAAAAACTTGTGCTTAATCGAGGGATTTTTTTTTGACTTAAACTTTTTTTTTATAAATAATAAATGAGTGATTTTTTCCCTCAAAATTCATAATTAAGCTTTCAAAGACCGCCATTTTGCTAAATTTGAAAAAAAAACTTCGATTAAGCACAAGATAAACTATTGAACTACTAATTTATTTTTGTTTCATTAAATTTAGATAAACCACTAAGAAGCACTGATGGACACGGCGAGGCACTATTTGCAAAACAGGGGTTAAGAATCGAGATTCTATCGTGGTCCAGTATTAATAATTTTATTTGACATTTTCGGCATAGTTACTTAAAATATAGTGTAAAACGTTGGTATTATGTATTGAATCAAAACATTAAACAACCGTTCAAAAATTTTTTTTGAAAATGTCTATTTTTTTGCGCCTCTGACTACACGTAACCCCTTAAGCTTTACTTTTCTTGTTATCTTCATTTTACTCAAACAACTATTTTTTCTCTATTGTTACCATACATATATGTCTCCTTTAACTTGTAATATTTGATACTGCTTTAATAAATGTTTATTTCTGTGTGGGGAAGGTAAACAACAGTGAGTGGACTTTAGCAGGCCTCTCTGGGTCGCGTCGCACTTTACATGACGTTACCCGGAGACGGCCATTTAGAGCAAAAAAATTGTCAACCTGGCGACCTATGAGTAGAGTCGATATGTCAGCTTTCGCTCATAAAGCGACCCTGGAAATGCGGTGGGCGTCCATTCACTGTCTATCATGAGTGGAATTGGTACTTAAGCCAGCCGTACGATACGTCGGCGTCGTAAGCCCTATAAATACCCAAAAAGACTTTCATGCCTATTTTTCCGTACAACAAAATATGTCTTTGTCTTAATGAGATATCTATAATATGTCTTGATTAATGATGTACACCGGGTAATATCCCGTATTGCGTTCTTGAAAAATTTGAACACACTCAAAATATTGTTTTAATATTACCTAAAGCTATTGTCGCTGGTTCGAAGGTAGTTGAATGTGCAGCAAAATCCTTCTGAAGTCTTGTGTATTTTGAAGATAGATGAACACTCTACAACCTCGTTTTGCCACATGCAGCGGGCCAATATCTCGCCACAATCTGGGGCCAGCTGCGGTCAATTTGCGAAAAACAGCTATTCAAATATACGCAGGGTGCATTCAGAATATTTTTTATCCTCTGTTCATATAATGTTCAAGGACATGAAAAATTACAAAAAAGTAGCACTTTCAAAATATAAATTTATATCAATAAATCGGTAAATATTAAGTTAATACCAGTTTAATAAAAAGTGATTTAAATATGCTGGCGACCCAGCCGGGCTTTGTCCGGTACTGTTTAAACTCGTCATATTTAAACATTTAATTTAATGATTTGGTATACAGGACAAAGTTGAACTGCGGTAAATGCTTAAGGTTAATATGATGTTTAATTTGATAAGGATTAATACTGAATTCCAACTGGTTAAAATTGCTGAAAATCGCATTATATCTTAGTTATACCTATATTTGATGAAATTTTATAGACAAAAATGGTTGGTGTAAGTTATCCTTAAAATACAGATACATGCTACAACTGACTTTTTTGTACATCGTTTAATTTTACAAATTTTTTCTATAAATTTTTTTTGTATCCCACAACAACACTGATGATGACTAGCCGCTAATGAGGCCCGAGCGCCCGAGTGTGACACGTCAATTAGCGCGCGGTTTAGGTTACACGCAAGGGTCATTCTTAATTATTATTATGTCTATTTTTATCTGTATTATGCTAGTTGTATAATATTTCAAAGAAATTCTCACTATGTATCTTCGAATATAAAATAAAACTATGGCAGAGATTATATAAACAGATTCTCCCATCCCGGTCACTTCTATCGAAGAATTGGCGGACCTTCTGTGTGGGATAATTTTATTATAATTATTAATAATAATAACATTCTATAATAAATATAGTCCCATTTTTGTAAAAAAAAACCTTAAGAGTCAAGAATGTTCTTAGGTTTTCACGGCCACTCAGAATCTTCTGGTTTGGGTCTTCTGGGGTATTATGCCGTGTTATTCCTGGCCAGAAACGATGGAGTAACACGGCATAATACCCCAGAAGACCCAAACCAGAAGATACCTTAGAGTGCCTTACTTAAATAAAATGGTTACCTAAACTTATTGACAGTTTAATTGAACTAATGCAGTAAATGATGTATTACAGACTTACATTTTTCATCACAGTTTCTAGATCGTAGGGTCCGAGGAGGTTGTGAATAGTTTCCAGTTCATCGCTGGGACTGTCTTGAAAGTTGTAGGCTAGTCCCAAAAACCCCAGCATGTACACGAGATCCGTCTCATTATATTTGTCATTTGCGCTTTAAATAATTAACACATACAATCATTATAAATGCACTCTCAATTCACAATAAATACATACTGGAAATGAATAAAGCACTAAGTGCCAGAATGTTCATTTTAAGATACAAGCTTAAAGCGAATATAGTCTTTTTCGCTCTTTAATTGCTATTTTACAAACCTTTTCATTCATATTTTCAACACTACTACACGCCGGTACCTCACGCGAGTTATACATTTTAATACTAAAAACTATAAAATACTCGTGTCGTTTAATGCCTTATTTATAAAAAAATGACGCGGCACTTAATACTTATGAGATATGCATTCCCATATAACTAGGAAATTAACACAGATAGGACTTCAGTGCATTGTTTAATAAATTGGCGAAGGCATTTGGTACTAATCTGTATACTTATCTTAAATTTTTTATTTTTGACACTTCGTGATTAATTCATTATAGTATTCAAATATAAAAAATAATAGAGTTGCGTAGGCATCTTTTCATTTATGGATTTAATTGTGGTAGTAAGCTCATTATTCATAATCGTGAATAACTTAACGTTTAATATCATTGAAAGATTTGGCAGATAAATATTTTAAACTTAACGTTTGTTTACGTTTTAGAACTTTCTCATTAATTGAATTCATTAATTTCAAACCTATCAAACTTAAAACGTCAAAATTGGTGGCATTACGGTGTTAAACATAACTGTCAAGATACAAAATTTTGCTTAGTTCTGAGTATGGGTAATTTTTCAGTTCAGTTCAAGAAAACAATATTGTTTAGTTCAGAATACGGCCGAATATGGGTTATTTTCAGTTCAGTTCAAGAAAGCAATATTGCTTAGTTCAGAATACGGCCGAGTATGGGTTATTTTTATACTACTATAGTTTCGAGAAGAGCAGCCCCTCTCATCATCAGGTATAGTTAAAAACTAACTTAAATACAAAATTTATCAGTTTATTCGGGAAGGTCTGTTTTTTGACCAATAGAAAGGGCTCTAGGATCGGAGAAGTGGATTAAAACGTGATATTATTCATAAGTGTGTTTTCTGAATTTAGATTTCTTTTATTTCAATTTTTTATTCATAACTAGTTTAATTCATTATTCATAACTATTTACGTATCTAGTAATCAATTACTCATATTGTTTGTGTAATACAAAGTAAAAAAAAATCATATTTTAAATCCTAAGTAGGTACCTACTCTTTAATTTTAATATCAAAATATGATTATTTAGAAAAATCGAAATTCTAAGGATTTTCATATTTCATATTTCAAATTCAATAGTTAAAAACATCCCCAATTCTGCACACCTTTCTATACTAATAATAAAATAAAATTGTTGAAACGCATTGCTACGCACACTAAGCCAACTGAATCACTACGTGAAATGTAGTCTAGTGAAGCTCCAGCTCACAGGTTTTTGGCCAGGACCCCGACCTTCCTGCGGCTCAGCCTGTTGAGGGGGCAGATGCCCAGTCCGGGGAAGTCCACTTGCGTCACGCTGATCCCGTCGGGGTTGCGTGACGTCACCGAAGGGGTGGCCTTGTCGGCGGCCACCCACACCACGTAGCCGGCCGCCGCCGTGGCGCACAGGTGGACGCACCACCATATCAACCTGAAAGTTTTATAGGCACTCCAGAACAGTTCGCGCAGCGTTTATCTTATACATATGTTGTCACGACTATTGAAACAGAAAGGATAGTGAAATTTCATATATTATAAATGTTGATGAAAATATATTCATAAATATTAATCATATTCTGTGAATTAGCAAGATCGAGGAAAAACGGAGTGTCGGCAGGAAGCAGATCTCATGGCTCCGTAATACAGGAGATTGGACAGGAATAAGGATGGTGGAAGAGCTTTTCCTGGAGAAAACCGGAGGAAACTGGAGAAAATCTCGGACCTCGGACGCGCGGACGGCAAAGCGTCATAAATATAAGATAAACATTGTAAGATTAGGCTTACCTAAGAAGCGAACCATTAATTTACGCCTCCTACGTTCAACGTTTGACAGGCTTTTTATTATTGTATAAATAAATAATACTTAAATTATGTTCCGTGATTTTTCACGGGTGTACGGTTAGTTTATAACATTAAATTTGCTATTAACACATTTTTTAATTTTAATTTATCTTACTGTAATCCTACGTTATATGTATATAAAATTTCTAAACCCTTGCTAATATCGAAAGGATGGTTTGTTTCCAAAAGATGATTAGAAAATTCAGAAGAATTATTGCTAAACAAATATAAATAAAATAATGAACTTACTTTTCTTCCCAGCGTAGTGTCTTGTCACCGAGGTAGCTGTAACAGTTTATCGTCGCACTGAGCAGATAGTCGTGTAACCTTTCGCCGCCCTTGCTGATTACTGTTTCTTTCGTCGACTTCCAGCGGACTGAGATGTCTTGAGCTGACGGGAAAATGGAAGATTTTTCCATCGCTGGGTTTCTGGCCTTCTCCCACGCCATCTCAATGCGGGTTGTCTTTTTTTTCTTTTCATTTTTTGTTTTTTTCTTAATTTTTGTTGTCTTTTCCTAGTCGAATTACAATAAACAGAAAGCAACAGAGTTAGTCCGTACTTTGCGGTCGTGTAGTGAGTACATCGAAACATGACTTTTGGAAAAAAATCAATACAAAGAATTTACGCACCGTTCGAACCCCTGGTATTTTGTCTCTTTTCACAACACTATCGAAGAATCGAAAACGGCCTATAACAATCTAGGGTGATCTACAACCTTCGGAAAACGTCTAGCAACGCCTGGCTCGAGAAACGAGAACCTTCTAGAAAGCACGAAAATATTAGCATTTTCGGGTATAAATACGGCGCCGGCCGCGGCACAGTTCATGTCGTGTAGACAGTGCGTTCGGTGCGAAATCGGCCGCGAAGATGACGCCCAGTGTTGGCCAGTCGTGAGAGAATCGAAGCGATAAATAAAGTGAATAATCGAACGAAGTACCTTATTAGCGAAATAAATGAATCAGAGCTATAAATACTACGAGCGAGAACTGGATGAAATGTTCTAGTGAATGTTAAACACGTGTCACCCGGCGATAATAAAGTGTTCATTTACGAGTGATATACTGAGTAAAAGTTTAATCAAAAGAATAGCATTAAGTTTAATTCGTTTTAAGTGACCTTATACATTGAATAATTAAATACTCATTAATTAATAAATTGCTAATTAATTTCCAGTGCTATAATTCATTCTTCTCGTAGCCACGATTTGTGACAATATTATAATTGTTCTAAAAATATTACGATATATTCATTGTATTTTAATTTTTTAAAAATATGTTTAAAGAAGTGTTTACTTAAAAGTCGCACATCAATAAACTCATTGCACGCCCTTCATTCGCAGATATATAGATTCCTGCCTTAATAATAAGTCTAAAATGTTCGACTTATTATTAAGGCAGGAATCTATCTGCCGTATTCTGAAAGTAACAATATTCTGTATCTTGACACTTATTGTATAAACAGGTTTGAAATTAATAAAACCATAAAACGTAAACAAACGTTAACTTGATGTTTGTTCACTAATTTCAAAAATGTCAAACTTAAAACGTCACAATTAACGGATTACAATGTAATACAATAACTATAATGTCGATATAGAAATAGCGATATTCCTATTTTCAGAATACGGCCTAATGTCCTCGTATCAATAGTTATGGAGATTAGCAACCTCGATGTTATCATTTTTTATTAATATTTTTGATTTATTTTTTGCAAAACGTTTGGACTAAAATTAAAGTAACTTGTACTGTACTACACTGAATATTAAAAAATTCATTCGCTTTAAAATAAGTCAAATAAAATTATCAAAACATTGCAGAAATTTTAAGCGGGATTTATTAATCTTTTTTTGAAAATAAAATGTTTGAAAAAAAATAAAATAATAAAATGAAAATAAAATTTAATAATTCAATTTAATTTTTTTGCACATCTTTCTATTTCATTCAACTAATTTGTTTGAATTAATTTAACTTTGGTAGGAGCCTGAATAAAAGTTGGGATATTGAATTTCTTTGCAATGCAAATATCTAGAACTTACTTTTTCTGATAACGTCGTCATCTAGAAGGCTAGTACTTCACTGTAATGGAAATGTCCAATAGTGCCGTATTGTCCAATACGCAACGCAAATCAGATATTCGTCAATTTCCTGTTTGTTCCTCCAGTCTTAGAGGATATCCGGTGGCATTATTACATCCGCCGGCAATCACACATCAGGTAATAACACACTTTATTCTTTGCATGCTCAAATTTAGTTAGTTTTTATTTAAAGGGCACCGCTTCGTTATCGTATATCGCTATTCGATTAACAAAATATTAGTATAAACCAAAATCATTAAAAAAAATAACCCATAAAAAACAAGTTTTTACAATAGTCCCTTTCTCATTTTCGGGTTTCGTGTCTACCAGATGCGTCGGAATCTCCATACAACTTGTACGAAAAAAACATTAAAAATTTTAAAAACCAAAATTATACTATAATTATTATTATTTTTTATTACAATACTCCCTTTCTTATTTTCGGGTTTCGTGTCTACCATATACGTCGGAATCTCCACACAACGTGTATGAAAAAAACATTAAAAATTTGAAAATTCCATAATTATACTATAATTATCATTATTTTTTAACGAAAATTTGATAGATCTTCTTGATGGTCACCACGAGTCTGCTTGCAAAATTTCAGCTCGATTGGATCACGCTGAAAAGAGTTAATCGATCCAAAGTTTTTTCGTCAAGCAAACAGACGCCACGAGTTATAAGAAAGGAAGTAATAAGAACTAAGTATCGCTCACACCGTTTGCTCCACTGACCAAGAATTGAGTATGTTTAGAGATAGATAGCGCAAGTGTGATTTTTACTTTTTTGCCTTCGTCCAATTTTACCGAAGTTACGAATTTTCGAACAGCCACCATTTTAAAAAAAGATCTCAATTCTTCTTCTTATAATGACATTTCCTATAATGATTGTACTAGGAGATCTTACTGCCGTGGTTCTTCAATGCCTTCCGCAATGCAGTTCTATAGCCGCACCGTTGATAATACAACTGCGCCTGTGTTAGCTACAATCGAGCTCATCTGATGTCATTCATATTTGGCCTCGAGCCAGCACTGATAATGTTGCTTTCCATTACGAGGAACAAGTTCAGCCGCCCCTGTCCTGGGAAACAGAGGCTGTGTGTAGCCGACCATTCTGGGTTGGTCCGTTGGTCTGGTTGGTCAGCGACCGTCTGGACGCTACGGTACTGTTGGTCCGCGAGAGGAATTTTATTTCCTTCCTACCCTTTATATCTGGCGAGCATTCCCCTATTCGCAACCTGGGGACACATTCTCTAGCGGTTACAGGTTACGTCGAGAACTCGAGTATCTCAATACAATACTTTTTTTAGAGAAGTTTGATGGAAATCTGATTTGATGCCCATGCTCTAAAAAGTTCATTGATATTTTTCGGATGTTGCGTGACAAGATTAAACCTACTCGTTTATTAACGGTGGTCTTGACTATAATAAAAATATTTGGATAATTTAAATAGCGCCGTTTTTGTGAGAACTCACCTCAAGGGCGCTTTACACAAAAAAATTTACAAAACAATTTACCATTACTTATTTTCTGGATGACATGCAAAAAACTAAATTGATGGTCATAATTAAAACTGTACTTGAGAGGACCAGTAAGAATAAGATGTATTCGCGGAGGGCATACATTGATTGTAAAACATCAGGTACTGTTGCAACGGTCTGATTTTATCTTTTTCTTATTGTGCCATCTTCTATCGGAGGTCGGTGATTACCGCTCTATTCACCGCCGCACGGAAGAACTCAGTCAAGTTACACTTATACCAATCCCACAAGTTACATAGCCATTAGATGCGCAATCTTCCTACGCTTCTTTTACCACTTATTTTAACCTGGATGATGAGTTCGTTTAGATTATATTATGGTCCTCTCATAATATGTTCGAGATATTCAAGCTTTCTTATCTTGATAGTCCACAGCACTTGTCGGTCTTTTTCGGTTGCAGACTTAGGTTACAGTTAGAAAATAACGGTTTCATTCTGAGGAACGCATTTTTTGCCATCTCTATTCTAGCGTTTACTTCTAGAGGTGGATCCCTCTCGTTCACCTATGCACCTAAGTACCTACTTGTATTGTATGACTCTGTTAGTTCGTTGTTGATGGTTATGTTTGGCGTTGGAAGTGATATTTTTGATACTTTATTTGGTTTTGCAAGTGTTCATCTTCAGGCCATACTTGTTATTTGCTTCATTCACCACTTTACCAGTGTTTGATCGTAGGCATTATCTGCAAATAGCACTGTATCATCCGCCAATGTGATTCTATAGGTTTTTTATGATTCTATAAGTCTTTAGTTGTTTTTTGAACTGTAGTAAGCTGTCTGTTTATTTTAGTTTGTTTGGTAGTTTATTCTATAACTTTGGTCCAGCCACCGTGAAAGCACGGTCACCGAAATTAATTTTGGGTTTAACTAACCTACTTGTATTGTATGTTGATGCTGAGCGAAGTGTTAGTTGTCTATTATTTGCTGAAGATGGTATGCAGAAACAGGTAATATATTGAGGGGCCATGTTGTGAACAGCTTTGAATAATGTGAGATATCTATATTCATTACTCTCTATATATCTATATTCATTACTAGATGGTGTGAGATATAAGTTTTGAAACACCGGTATTGAGTTTTGTGGCGGCTTTAATTACGAACTGTAATTAATTTATTTCCTATTTCGGAAGATGTGCGTAGAAACCCTTAGGTACAGTAGTCTAAGCGAAAGATAACGTTTATTAATAATTTTGACTAACTCTAGTTATGTAATTTAGAATCCACAATAGAATCCTTATTGGTTAATATTAAAAAAAAATAGTTTTTATAATTTTGTTTATTTATTCACTGCACATATTTATCCAATACACATTTTTTAATCAAATAGTGAAAACACATATATATTCAACTTTTGTTATAAACAAGCGATCTCAGTGTGTGTCAAAATACAAAGGTCACTCAAATACAAAGTCTATACAAAATGAGAAAATATCACAACTTGGGGTATTAACATTTCGGACGAGTGCGAACATTAGGCTGCTGTGACGTTTGTGAAGTTGCTGGCCAAGGTTCCGTTGACTGAAGATACATTCTGTTTCAACGGTTTCACCTGCATCAGCAGGACCGTGTAAGTAGCCACGGCTCCGACTAGTGAGAGAACAAATGTCATGTCAAACGGGAAAAAATTGCACGCTGTGATGTTTACTTCCCTCAACGCAAGCAGTTTGACAAAGTTCTCTATCAGCTCGCTATTTTCAGAGCCTGAAAATAAGTAAGTCTCGTAATTATTACCAATATTAAATTTATTTGGAGTAACAGGTGAAATTAAAGAATGTAACAGAGTTAGTCCACAATACTTTACAAGTAGATTAATGTTTTGATTATGAGTCGAAAATATTTAAAATATTATATATATTAGGTCCTTACATATGAAATTGGTGTTTTGCCGTACTGGCAACTTTGATCTCAAATATCTTCTCTTTGGTTAGGAATTCCAAATCCAAATTTATACAGCTATTTACTCATGTATTTGTGTTTTGAAAATTATAATTCATTTGTTTTTTCCTCAATTGTTTTTTTCTTTGCGTCACTCAGTTTACAAAATGAAAAACTTGAAATATCGCGTTATTTACGAGTACGAGTTCCACCGTGGCACCAGTGCTGCAGAAACGGCTCGAAGGATTAATGATGTGTATGGCGACGGTGCCGCAAAAGAAAACACAGTGCGTTTTTGGTTCCAACGTTTTCGTTCTGGAAATTTCGACCTGCAGAACAAGCCCCGTGGACGGCCGGAGACCAAAGTTGATAATGAAGAATTGAAGGCTATTGTGGAAGCGGATCCATCGCAAACCACATCCGAGTTAGCTGCAGGCTGCGGTGTTAGTGATAAAACTGTTTTAATCCACTTGAAGCAAATTGGTAAGGTGAAAAAGCTTGAAAGGTGGGTACCTCACGAATTGAGTGAAGCAAATCAACAAACGCGCGTTGACTGCTGCGTTGCATTACTCAACCGGCACAATAATGAAGGGATTTTAAATCGAATCATTACCTGTGATGAAAAGTGGATCCTGTACGATAATCGGAAGCGCTCATCGCAATGGCTGAACCCTGCCGAACCAGCCAAACCATGCCCCAAGCGAAAATTGACTCCAAAAAAGTTACTTGTGAGCGTTTGGTGGACTAGTGCTGGTGTCGTTCACTACAGCTTTCTTAAATCTGGCCAGACGATTACGGCAGATGTCTATTGTCAGCAACTGCAAACCATGATGGAAAAGCTAGCTGCTAAACAACCGAGGCTGGTTAATCGCTCTAGGCCACTGCTGCTTCATGATAACGCTAGACCACACACTGCACAACAGACGGCTACCAAATTAGAGGAGCTTCAATTGGAATGTCTAAGACATCCACCGTACTCTCCGGACCTTGCCCCAACAGATTACCATTTTTTTCGAAATTTGGATAACTTCTTGCAAAGGAAAAAATTCAACTCCGATGGGGCAGTCCAAACCGCCTTCAAAGATTTTATTGATTCCCGTCCGAATGGTTTTTTTAGTAAAGGGATCGATGAACTACCTATGAGATGGCAAAAGTACATAGATAGCAATGGTACATACTTTGATTAAATAAATATATTATAATAATAAAAAATCGGCTTTATGTTCCTCCCATACTAAACGTCAATTTCATATGTAAGGACCTAATATTCAACTTTTGTTATAAACAAGCGATCTCAGTGTGTGTCAAAATACAAAGGTCACTCAAATACAAAGTATACAAAATGAGAAAATATCACAACTTGGGGTATTAACATTTCGGACGAGTGCGAACATTAGGCTGCTGTGACGTTTGTGAAGTTGCTGGCCAAGGTTCCGTTGACTGAAGATACATTCTGTTTCAACGGTTTCACCTGCATCAGCAGGACCGTGTAAGTAGCCACGGCTCCGACTAGTGAGAGAACAAATGTCATGTCAAACGGGAAAAAATTGCACGCTGTGATGTTTACTTCCCTCAACGCAAGCAGTTTGACAAAGTTCTCTATCAGCTCGCTATTTTCAGAGCCTGAAAATAAGTAAGTCTCGTAATTATTACCAATATTAAATTTATTTGGAGTAACAGGTGAAATTAAAGAATGTAACAGAGTTAGTCCACAATACTTTACAAGTAGATTAATGTTTTGATTATGAGTCGAAAATATTTAAAATATTATATATATTAGGTCCTTACATATGAAATTGGTGTTTTGCCGTACTGGCAACTTTGATCTCAAATATCTTCTCTTTGGTTAGGAATTCCAAATCCAAATTTATACAGCTATTTACTCATGTATTTGTGTTTTGAAAATTATAATTCATTTGTTTTTTCCTCAATTGTTTTTTTCTTTGCGTCACTCAGTTTACAAAATGAAAAACTTGAAATATCGCGTTATTTACGAGTACGAGTTCCACCGTGGCACCAGTGCTGCAGAAACGGCTCGAAGGATTAATGATGTGTATGGCGACGGTGCCGCAAAAGAAAACACAGTGCGTTTTTGGTTCCAACGTTTTCGTTCTGGAAATTTCGACCTGCAGAACAAGCCCCGTGGACGGCCGGAGACCAAAGTTGATAATGAAGAATTGAAGGCTATTGTGGAAGCGGATCCATCGCAAACCACATCCGAGTTAGCTGCAGGCTGCGGTGTTAGTGATAAAACTGTTTTAATCCACTTGAAGCAAATTGGTAAGGTGAAAAAGCTTGAAAGGTGGGTACCTCACGAATTGAGTGAAGCAAATCAACAAACGCGCGTTGACTGCTGCGTTGCATTACTCAACCGGCACAATAATGAAGGGATTTTAAATCGAATCATTACCTGTGATGAAAAGTGGATCCTGTACGATAATCGGAAGCGCTCATCGCAATGGCTGAACCCTGCCGAACCAGCCAAACCATGCCCCAAGCGAAAATTGACTCCAAAAAAGTTACTTGTGAGCGTTTGGTGGACTAGTGCTGGTGTCGTTCACTACAGCTTTCTTAAATCTGGCCAGACGATTACGGCAGATGTCTATTGTCAGCAACTGCAAACCATGATGGAAAAGCTAGCTGCTAAACAACCGAGGCTGGTTAATCGCTCTAGGCCACTGCTGCTTCATGATAACGCTAGACCACACACTGCACAACAGACGGCTACCAAATTAGAGGAGCTTCAATTGGAATGTCTAAGACATCCACCGTACTCTCCGGACCTTGCCCCAACAGATTACCATTTTTTTCGAAATTTGGATAACTTCTTGCAAAGGAAAAAATTCAACTCCGATGGGGCAGTCCAAACCGCCTTCAAAGATTTTATTGATTCCCGTCCGAATGGTTTTTTTAGTAAAGGGATCGATGAACTACCTATGAGATGGCAAAAGTGCACAGATAGCAATGGTACATACTTTGATTAAATAAATATATTATAATAAAAAAAATCGGCTTTATGTTCCTCCCATACTAAACGCCAATTTCATATGTAAGGACCTACTATATATATATATCAATATATATATATATATATATATAGTATAATATATATATATAATATATCTATATATATATATATATCAATATACAGTGCGTCCGGCGAGTGCTCGGTGTCGCAGCCTTTAATAGCAAAAAATCGACAAAACACCTACAGGTGTGTAAAAAAAAACAATTTTTTTTTTCGTAATTTTTTTAATAATTATTTTTGGTCTCATTTTTTAAATTTTGGTGAAGTATTTAATGTAATATTGATCATTATTGTTTTATTTAACTTATATTTACATTTTATTTAACTTATACTCTATATTCGATATATATATATATATATACATATATACTCTTATTTCGATATAAGTTATGTATTTGTTACGTTTTAAAAAATAAATCAGAAATATTGAAAAAAATATGCAAACTTTGCATACCTCCATACCTATTGATATAAGGTCACGTATAATCAAGGCAGAAATCTATTTGTAAAGTATTGTGGACTAGTTGTGTTACGCCCCATATATTCGTCCTCTCAAAATAAAGTATTTTCAACAAGTCAAGCAATTCGATTTCTTCTTCTTCAAATATGGCAAAATTATTTTGTGGTGACATAATTATAATTTATATAAATTAACTTTGTAAACACCACTTATTTACAAATAATTTGATTTCTGTTTGATTCGTTCCATCCAATTTGAATTCCAACTTTTTTAAGAATTATTTATTTTTCTTTGGTAGAATCAATATTAAGATATGATATAAGATCGTGGGGCCTCTCCAGTAAATCAAATATAAAATCATTACAAAATATTCAATCTGCTATTTTAAAAAAGATCATAACTCCACGAGTTCACGAACAAAGGCAAAATATTAAATTAGTGTGTACATCGGTCAATATTCTGCCAGTTCATGGGTTAATACTATTTCTATTGATTAAAGAAAATCACGAAAGTGAAATAAACAAGAGGGTGGCTGCTCATGGCAGAAACACAAGACGTGCTGAAAATCAAGCTTTGATTATTCCGAGAGTAACAAACAAGTATGGAATGAGAACACTAGAATATTTGGTGCCCTTGTTATTGAATGAACTGCAAGGAGCCTTTCCAACATGCCTGTCGACTCCAAAATCGGTGTTGGAATTCAGAAGATGGTTGATGTCAAACGACATGGCCTATCTAAGAGCAAGTGTATGAATTGAAGTGTATTGTGATGTTCAAAAATTAAATGTAATAATATTGTAAAAATGAATCTTGCAGACAAACTTGTCTTTAAGACGTTTTGTGGGGCTAGTTCAAAAAATATTAAATGGAAAATAAATAAATTAAAAAGATATTATTAATATTTAGAGCATTAACTTTGTGGTTAGACATTATAACAGATTGTTTGTTAACTTTGTAAAAACCACTACCAGTGCATGTTTGTCCTTGACAAGACTAACACGCATGTGATCAATTATTGGTGGAAGTGTAACAATACTATGATTGAGGTGTGTAGTGTTGTGAATGTAGTGGTGTAGTGTTGGTCCTGACGATGAGACGGGTACGTCTCGAAACCGGTAGACCTAAAATCTGGTAGTGGTTTTTACAAAGTTAACTAACAATCTGTTAGATTAAAAAGAAACTGATTTCTTATTCCATATTGGAAGCTGCCTCCATATTTAGCTTTGTCAGAAATGAACCACGCTATATTTTCAGTGAAACATTGGATGCGAGCATAATTCGTTTCGGAAACGTGTTTTTAATCCAAAACACTCGTATATAGAAGAAATTATCCCCATAAGAAATTATGAAAGCTCAGAAGATTAGTTTCACAATCCAAAAATACACACATAATGATTAATAAAATACAAAATAATCACGTGGAACGACTTTCACTCGTATCAGTTGGCCGACTGAAATCTTTTTCTTTTTGTGCGATTTAAGGGGTTACACCACCTTGAGGCATCAAAGACGACGTTACTACTGCGCAAACAATTTTTTTGACTATCATTGCATTTAAGGCCGGCGCCACACTGCGCGTATCTTCCGCCGGGGCTTTTACGTCGCGTAAAATCAGCAAAGCAAATGGGTCGACCGATCATCCGCGTAGTGTGTTTGATAAGCGCATATTATATGGAAAGAAATGTAGGAAAATCCGCGTAGTGTGGCGCCGGCTTTAGGTGTGCTTTGTTTGATATTTTTCACTAATAAATTGAAGCGTGCAGCTGGTGGAAGTAATCATGTCGCCAGAGTTTGAGTAAAATGAACGAGGTAATTTGTTAAATAATAAATAAATAAAATAAAAATGTATATGATGTGGCATTTGAATTTTTTTTGTAAAAGTAATTTTAAAATATTTATATTTTTTCCTAAAAATAATTTTTTTTTCGTTTCGGGAACCGAGTCACACGCGGTCCATGATTTACGGTATAACTTTGTAACTTTATAGAAAAATTAACAAAACAAATTTTAATTGTAATGTATCCTTATACTACTCTTCAACACGGTAGTAGTGCGGTACGCTAAGGGCGGGCCGCACATTCGTTGGCCAACCGTCTAGCCATGTAGTCAGGTTTACTTATATCAATAAATATTATAAGCATCAAGAGTCTTGTATATATAGATTGAGTTCACCGCTTATTTGTCCCCAGATCGGTGAGATTATAATGAAAAGCTTTATATTGTCAATTTCAGAACTATGATATTTTAGTTTTTAATCATTAATTAATTTACTAGTTAATAATAATGAACTAATTAAGGATAAATAAAACAGTTGTATGATATATGAAAAAATATTATAAATGAATCTTTTATGACATATTTTATCATTACATATGCTTACCATGTTCCGTATGTATGTTGAGATTATCGATATAACTGTTTGTTTTTTCTATTTCATTTTTCATTGCTTCGCAGGTGTACGCAGACATCGCGAGGTAAATAACATTTGGTAAGCACCAACCGATTATATATGGATAAGTATGTCTGTCCTAAAATTAAAAATATCATTTTAAAAAACGACAAAAAATTACTCATCTAAAAAAATGTTATTCAATTGCAATAAAAAGATGCGGGACGTAATTGATTGACAGAAATCAACAATTAACAAAAAAGAGTTCTAATAGTGAAAAAAAAAGAAAGCTAATAGTGAAAATTTGAATTTTACTCACATCCTCTCTGTATAAATCATCGAACATTATCAAACCATTCACGGTCGAAATTATATATAGAAATCCTAGGGATGCGTAGAGAAGAATCTGAAATGGAATGAAATGGAATTAAATCGAACATCATTTAAAACGTGTTGAAAAATAATCGAGAAACTGAAACCCTACAAAATTCGTTAACGCGTTTGAGCATTGACGTTTCGGGTGTATTTGATAATTTCATACTACTGTTAATGTTTTTTTAACAAACGGACCGTCAACAGGTCATTATTGACACTGATAGATGGTCTTCTAATATTTGTAGTCTCCAAAATACTGTCGTGGCCGCGGGAGGAATGAATGAAAGCGCTGGAGTTAGTTAGCGATTTACTAATTATTAATTAATTATTTAATGTACAAAGTCACATAACACTGTTATCTTTAAATTACACTATTTCGTAATTTATCGCTCACAAATAGATACTTTATTATCGCTTTCACACATTATTTAACATTCACTAGAACAGTCCATCCAGTTTTCGCACGGTTGGCCACTCTGGCTTCGCGGTCTATGGCCCACTTCACTTTATACTTTCTGGCTTTCTCTAATGTTTAGGAGACGATACTCGTGGCTTCTAGATTCTTAAAGAAGTTTCTCATACAAGTTGTTGGGTAAAATAGGAAGCAAAACGCAAGAGACAGAGATATATAAAAAGCAAGAGAATGTAGACCAATATTGAAAATGGAAGGAGAAAGAGAATATTAAAATTGAAAAGTTTTCAAGGAAAGGTGTTATTTTTCTAACGACTTGCCTGATTCAATCATCGTGTCTTAGAATATACTCATAAATGCACTTATTTAAAGCTTAAAAACCATCCTGGGATGAATTGATTTTAGGCAGATTGTTCCCTAATTATGAAACTTTATTGGTTGATGCATATTTATCTGCCGTTCTTTTCGCTAAGTTTAGTTTGATTTTAGTGTTAAATTGACATTTGTCATATTATTCTTTAACAGACTTTTAGAGAATTTAAAATGCGCATTGCAAATTACGCAATATCATTTCAAGGAAGGGTGAAAATATGCAGAGTCATTTCACGATGAATGATGAAATGATACTGAATACTGAACACTCTTCGCCAAGCAAATGGGAAGTAGTAATTGACGTTGATTGGGAATTTGCTCCCGAATAATAATTAAACTTAATATGTTTTGAGTTGTATTCATTTTTGGTTACGGTAAAATATAATTTTAAAAAAATATTGGATAATTGTCGACCTAATTAATATTCTTATACCACTTTTGTATTGAAAACATCAATTATAAAATATACCTTTTTAATATTTTGATTGTCTACACTTCGATTTTTAAATTTAAGTTTGTTAGTATACAATTGTATTCTGACGAAAGTGGTGAAAACAAAGTTTATTTCTATTAATTATTATTATAATGAATATTCCACTGATTCTCATCTCAGTTCTGATCAAAGGAAAAATGGACCAGATAATTAACATCCATAATTACAAAAAATATTTCCACTTACCGATAATCCGTAGCAGGAGCTCACAATATTGACAAAATCAGCAATCTCGTCAAATACCTTCATGAGTCGGATCAAATTTTCGGGTTTAACTTTTGGGTTGCTCTCGATTTGTTTTTGTCCCTTAGTCCTCGAGAAGACGTCTGTCGTTTTGTCGGAATTTATTTCCCGATGAAAGACAAGCGCGTCAGTATTATGTGAATCCACATCACTGTCGTTAGTAGTCAACTCGAGCAGCTGCGCGTTGAAGGCTTTGAAGCGGGTAACCATTATCCACACCAGTATCGTGAAGTCTAGCATCTGGACGTAGACAGTAAAGTCCACTGTGTGCGTTATTACCGCATTGAAGTTTGAACTCCATTGTTCTACTCCTACCGTGATTTCATATATGAAATGGCACACGGTTATGATAGAGAGCATCATTTGCGCCAGCATTATCCTTCTCCTCGAGCTGACGTATTGCTGCTTTCTCTGGATGCCGAGCTTTTCGTCCACCGGGGCTACGCTGTGCAAAGCTCTGAGCAAGAATGGAGATACCAGGAATGCGGAAGTAAGTATGTTCACCGAGATATTAATCGTGACGCATATGTTGGACAGAATGTCAATTACTTTTATTATATCTCGAATGTCTCCTCTGGTCTGTAGTTCAGAGATGAGCACATATTCAGAGAATAAAATCAGACCCAAAACAGCCAAAGCGTATAACTTGACTACAATACCTACGGTTTTTACATTTGCACCATCGTACGTGATTTTTTGCAATCCAAATATTTTATTAAAGAAATTATTGGCTCTGTATACGTAGAAGATATCGTATTCTTTTGTAATTTTTGGTTGTTGATCATCTTTAGAACCTGCGGTTTTAACATTCGGATTACTTGGAGTAATTATTTTGGTCATGATTGATAATGGTGATTCTCTTAATAACTAATTTTGAAGAGGAATGTAACGCCAACTACGGTCTTCTATTCAATGGGAAAAATAGCTGCCGTCATTGTAAAATTAAAAATCAATAACAATTGACAAAATATAATTGAAAGTGTATTGAGTTCAGTTGGAAAATATTTGTTCAACTTTATCCAATTTTTCAAATCGATTTTGATTGACAATTTGACGTGGACTAATGGTTTTTCAGAGGCGTGTGTTGAACAATATTAATGAGAAAATACCAGTGGCTGCTCCGCTATATAAAGTTAAAAAGTACTGCAAAAAATCATATAAAAACGAACCTATTTTTTAATAGCGCTTCCGAGTTTTAACTATAACTAGTCGTAAACCCGTGAAATATCATGAGACATAATAGTAATTAACAACAAATCTTGCGTGCAAAATTAGCCTCGCGCAAAATTGACGTGTCATACTCGGGCGCCCGGGCCTCATTAGCGGCTAGTCATTATCAGTGTTGTTACTGTAATTCCGGCTAGTACCAGCGAGTTACGGACGAACAGACATTCGAATTAGGATAATTGATGACACCGCTAGCGATATACTCGTATTAAATTACTAAAATAATAATACCCTATATAATAGATAATATTATTTTTTGATAATAAGTTATCTTTTTATAATAAAAATAATTTTGTTAGTGTTAACCCATTTTTCATTCCAGTTTTGTTTGTTTTATTAAGAACTCATTATTTATAACTTAATGAAATTGCACTGTTGTCATTAATAAAGGTGTCTCGTAGTAAAATTTTGTATAAAAAATATTCTATAAACCTTTGGTGAAATGTCGATAGTTGCGGAGATAGCCGATATCAAAGTTTATATTTTTTTAAATTTTTTCAGACTTATTTTCTGAAAAACATTAAAAAAAACCGGTTGATTGAATTTTAGCAGCACATTACTGGGTATATATGTATACAATACATGTAAAACATTAAAAAAAACGGTTGATTGAATTTTAGCAGCATATCACTGGGAATACACGTATACTAACTAACTAACTAACTTACCATCACGCCGTTTCCCCGTGGGGGTAGGTAAAGAGGATAAAGTGCCATACTCTTCTGTCCTGACATATAAATTTCGCTTTATCTACATTCACACATCTTCGCATGCAAGCTTGACGGTTGTGGCTTCTAACAGGACCATCTTTCAGCCAGCTCCAGGCTTCACTTCCATATATTAGTGTCGGTACCAAAACTCCATTATGTACCGCTAGTATTGCCTCGGTAGACATATTTCTATTAGAAATTATTGCATTCAAATCACCGTTCACGCTGTTCCCGGCAGTCACTCTCCTCTCTATATCTTTCTCAACATTCCCTCTTCTATCGAACATACTTCCCAAGTACACAAACTCATCTACTTGTTCGAAACATTCATTGCCTACTTTCACACGTTGTCTTACTTTCCTCCTTCTCAGTATGCAATAAACATTTATAATTTATGACTACTTTAAGCGTTAATAATGCTAAAAAACTATGCAGTGCAATGCCGTATGATTCACAGGGTCCAAAACATAATACGAGTATATATAATATTAAATAAATGTAAATATGTATATCTGATTAAATTTTTTTTTATTCAAAAAAACTATTGATTATAATCATCTTCTTCTCCTTCCTTAGCCTTTTTCCCTCCACTGCTGGATGTAGGCCTCTTCCATTTTCTTTTGATTAAAATAATAATATTTAATAATAATTTTATTTTAATTACAGCATAATAACTTTGTGGTAACATTATTTATATTAATATAAAGAAAACACTTTGTGTAAAACCACTATTTATTGAATTATCAACATGTTTCGGGACAGGGGTCTCTTCATCAGGTATATTTAAATTAAGGAGTATCAGCGCTCCTAGATATTTATTTTTTGTTTTTGTTAATGTCTATAATTTAAATTTCAATTTTTATTATACGTTGTATCCTGATGAAGGGACCATTAGCCCTGAAACATGTTGATAATTCAATAATATTAACCAACTCTAAACAAAACTTATTCATCTTCAGAGCCACAAATTCATTTAACTCAAATTATTTAACTCACATTTAACGAAAATTAATTTCACAATCGCACCTTAACTAGTATACTTAATTTATATTCCCGTATACTCCTATACTTCTTTCCTTTGTCCTAATCCTACATTCTACTCCACCCTTCGCACCCCTTCTCAACATATATTAAAACTATTAATTATGTCATATTGTCACACTTCGATAATATTATTAACAATTAATATTAAATGGAATGTTTGTAATTGGGATAATTTACTATTTTTTATCTCTTGTATGTTAATTTAAGATTTGCTTTTAACTTTTCCTAAAATAAATAAATAAACAATAATGCTTCAATACACAGTTTATTCGTTTTATTAATAAAAATTAGATCACTGATTTGATTTCTTGTCAATAGCTTTCTGGTTGTTGTTAACTTGCAACAAAATAACAGTGTACGAGGCAACCGCACCAGTCAGCGTACAGAGGAAGGAGAAGTCATAGTTAAAGAAGTAGTTGGCGGTTATGAAGACGTTTCTTCCTGACAGCATCTGAGAGAAGCATTGCAGTAATTCGTGTTCGGCTTCACCTAAACACAATGCAAATAAATTAAATTTCTGACATATGCAACAAGTTTCAGAAGAAGTCATTTTATTTCAGTGTCGAGAAATTGTTTTTTATTGGAAATATGACATTTAATTGCTTAAAACATATATGTACACATATACATAAACCATTCATATAAAAATATAAAATAATATGCAACAAGTCTCTCAGCCAATACCTACCTCGCTAGGTATATAGAAATACTTGTTCTGAGGTGAGCCTTTGTTGTTCATTTTATCACCTTAGATCTATATCTAATATTTATTTGAAAGCAAGCATATAACATATGGTACCCAATAAAAATGTCCTTATGTTTTCACGGCCGTTCAGAATCTTCTGTGTATAGTTTTCTGGGATATTCTGCCGTGTATATTTGACCTCTCTGGCCAACGTTTCGGATCCCATTGCAGGGTCCATCATCAGGGCTAATTTTACCCTGATGATGGACCCTGCAATGGAATCCGAATCGTTGGCCAGAGAGGTCAAATATACACGGCAGAATATCCCAGAAAACTATACACAGAAGATACGGTACCCACTTTGCGAGCTTCTTTATTTTCCCAATTTGACGAAAATTAGTCATTATCGATTTGTTTCTGACGTTGAAAGTTGTAGTTAATTCTGACATGGTTTGAGATGAATACTCTTCCACTATAGCTTTCAATTCGTCAGTAACAACTTTAATCTCCGGTCGTCGACGCGGCTTATTGTCCAGAACGGAAGCGATCTAACCAAAAGCTCACAAATAAATACCTGGTACACCGTCGGTATTACGTGCCGTCTATGCACATCTATTAGTACCACGACGGAAATCATGTAAGGGAAAAACGTGAATTTTCATTTTTTCCGTGGTCCTATCACAGCAATATCTAGGAAAAATTAAACGGCCCGAAAACAAACGAATAACTAATTTTGAAAAAGCAATGTCATAGTAAAATATGACCTTCATTTGAATTTGGAGTTCCGAGTCGAATACAAGACATCGAATTTCAAACTGGCCAATATTAGACAAAGGCAATTTCACAGGTAAGGAACTAATATCTCGCATATTTATTTAATAAACCATTGCTGAATGTCTTAGTTTGACATTTATCTGGAATAGTTTAGGCCTACCCATTGACCACGGGTATATATTTTAAAACAATAATTTCCCGAAGGCATATTATAGGTGGGACCAACAAGGATAACGTACGTTGAAAATCACGATTGTCAGGTATGAACTTTCATACAGAGATTATGAGATATCAGGTTTTTTGTTTTGCTGTTGATATTGATAAGGGCCGGTTTTATTGATTCGGTTTACATTGTTTAAAGCATAGATTTTCGCCTTTTCCACCAATAAAACAGCCCGTTTCCGTAAAAATCTATGCTTTAAACTAACTATTACTATAAACCAAGTTGATGCAACCGGCCCTAAAAAAACATCAAGATGTAATTTTTTATTTTATTTTATTTTAAATGAGACACTAACAGAATACTAGGTAGGTATAACATATATACAAAACAATTCAAAACTTAATACACACTCAACCCAATACACCAATTACAAATGTCTTCGGCCTGCTCCAGCAACATGCATATATTAATTCTATCAATGCAATGCGTTAATATGCGAATTGACATGTACTGCACAGCGATAAGCGTGTACAGTGCAAGTGGTGAACAAGCAAACAAAATAGAAGTGATAACAATCCCAAATTTACGGACGAATGTTGCGGTTGTTGGGCATATAATCTACGATTGCCGATATTCACTTAATACAATGATGCGCATGTTCGTATGTGTGTGTGCATGCCTCTTCCACAAGCGCGCATGCATGAGGGGAAATGTGTCACCTCGCATGTTTACCCCTAACAGAGTGAGTAAACTGCTCAAAGCTTAACCAAAAAATGTCGAGATCTGCAAAATCCACGTTAATAACTAATTGTAATCAAAATTTGTTTGCATTATAAATATAATCATCATATAAAACAAACGGTACTCGTGTATAGGAAATAAATGGTGATATTTACCGAGTGATGGTTTTATTGAAAATTTTTCAACTATCCTAGCTAGCTTCTCCATTTCCCCGTTTAGTCTTTCCGCAAAGTAAGCTCCTAGGATGAAAACTGAGCACTTAGGCAGGAGCTCCATAAGAAACATGGCCACGGTGTAATTAGCCTGAAACAAATTTTGGAGAGAGGTAATTTAGAGAGATAATAAAAATGTTGGAATAATTAAGACACTTGGTTTCTTGGAGTTTTGGAATTTGTATCTTTGACAAGGTTGCGCAAGCCTCCCAAATGCTCGTTTTCATTTTCTTCAATTAGTGGCTACCTCCAGTTGAACGTTAAAGGTAAAGAATTAAACAGGAATGAATAAGGCCCGGTTATATTAAGTTGGATTAAAGTAAAAGTTGGTTTAAAGTAGGTATAGATTATTGCCTTATCCAAAATCTATGCTTTTAACGAACTTTTACTTTAATCGAACTTAATAGTATTATTATTGTATTTCTTTGATTTACCGATGTAAAATAGCATTTACTTACTAATTTTTTTTTATACTCATATAGCCTGTTATCTGCCAAAATCTCCATAACTCAAATGTCATAATATCCAAACCTTCTTACCTACTGCAGAGTACATCTACATAAATTATTTCAAGTTTGATACTATAACGTTTGGCGGTCGCTGGCTCTTAGTCTATCGGATATTTTGTGCCCGTTGGTAAACCTACCAGTAACACCCGCTGTTAGTTTAGGTATGTATTATTAAGATTTTTTTGAGGTAATTAAATTTTAACGAATATTATTAAATCTCTAAATTATTGGAAAATGCAATGCTTTAATTGTCAATTATACTCAACTTATGATAAAAATAATAAACTGTTATAATTATAAATAGCACCTAATTTATTGCTGTGTTTGACATGTCTAGTTAAAGACCACATGTGTCGAGACTAGCTTTATTTAATCTGAGTTAGTTAATACGGATACTTACCTAAAGCTCAGAAATGTGCCAATCAAGAATAAAAACGATTCTATAATTATGCAAATTTTAAAAATAACGAAACTTACATAAAACTTATTAATAACTAATTCTGTCAAACAAGAATTAAATTATCATATTTTGCGGACGGTAAGATACACAGGATCATAAGACCCACCCCCAATTTATCGGTCATATAAATTATAATAATATTTTAGTGGACAGACAAAACCAACCATCTAGTATGCTATTATTCTAGTATTCTAATATTCTATTCTAATATAGTATTTACATTTCCCAAGAACGAACCGTACCAAGATTATTTTTTATTAACATCTCCAATTACGGTAATCTCCTAATTTCAGTTCATTTTATGCCAATAAGATTTGCAATGTACCATAATAAAAGATTGGTCTATAAGACGGATTTCAGACAATAAGACGTTGATTTTGTGTTGAATTATCAGAGTAAAAAAGTGCGTCTTAAGCTTCAAAAAATACAATTTTCGATAATTTATTATACTAAAAGCAATAAATGTAGATACTTACATAAAATATAGTAATTCTGTCAATCAAGATCAAACCATTCATTGTGGTGAGGATGAATAAAAACACTGTTATAGAGGTAAAAAGTATCTGAAATTTAAAAATATTAGTGTTTGTCCATCTAAATTAAAATCATTTTTAAACGATGAATATTCTTCATGAGGAGATCGGGAAATGAAATGCCTGGACGAGGTTCATTATTTTTGGTGTACCAGCCGCGGCAGCCTCGGGAGAGCAATAAAGATGTAATCAAGAGTAATAAAGATGAAGAGTGAAAACTATGAATCAACACTTACCGACGTACCGAACACATCATTCAGTATGAGAATATTGTCGGCCAGTAAGTCGAACAATTTCATTAAATCCAGAAGCTTATCTTTCAATAACCTTTGCCCAGAAAATTTTTCTTCCTTGCTAGGAACATCAATAATTACTCTTGCCACTGCTTTGAAATCGCTTTTGAATAATGCATCTGAAGAAAAACCGTCATCTATGCTATTTAATAAACATATTAATCTTTTGTTCAACATCTCAAATCGTGTTACGTTAATCCACAAAGCGCAACCGAAATCTAACATTTGCAGAATAAGAATAAGCTCCCTAATGTTAAGCAAATAAAAGGGAGTCCCTTGCATTTCATCAAGATTATTATGGTATTGGTTTACGTTTTTTGCAACTGCAGTCAACACCACGATGACTTCTAAACAGAAAACCTTAAATTTTGTATCCGTGTACAATTTTTCCTGTCGTACATCGAGCTGAAAGTCAATGTCTTCGAAATTGTTGATCATAATTGAGAACTTATTTCCAGTCCATTTAGAGCTCAGATTTCCTATCAGCGATGTAAGAGAAGTTGAAAAAATTAACATCAGATGTATTACGTACGTAACAACCGGAAGATTTTTTTCACTCTCGAATAATTTTATGATTTTTGGTTTGTTAGATATTACGGTCAAAGTTAAACTGACGACGCAAATGACTCCAGTCCACAATAGGGATAGCTTTCCCGGCCTGGCTGCTCTCCCATTGTCGTAGGTAAATTTATGCAGTCCAAAAACAAGGAGCAACATTTGTACCGGTCGGTACGCAAGTGCAACATTTAATTTACATTTTTCCACGTTTAAATTTCTCATTTTTGGTTGTCTACTAATCAACAAGACTCTGGTATTTGTTAATTAGACAGTTAAAATAATTGACTCCTACTTCGTCGATGAAACGTTGATGATTGTTTTTTAATAGTTGTCAGCCCGTAACTATGCAGAAAACATGTAAACAGATGAACACGCTTGATAAATGTGTTTTTACTTGTTTAGATTCTACGTCATAATCTATCATTTGTCTATTATTATTATTGTAGCATGAAAGCGCGTTGATGTATTGCAAGTGTATTTTTCACAACATAGCGCGACCCATATTACATAAGGGTGGATCAAACCAAAAGATAACAACACCTGTATTCTATTTTACAAAGGTTTAGATAAATTGATAATTAATCAAAAGAAACGATACACCCATAAGAAAATTTATAGAGTGGAAGCATGGACAAAAATGAATGATAAAAGACGTTGATTATGAATAAAGGAGTATTTGAGATGTAAATCAACAGAAGAATAATACTGAAAATGAGCTGGATGGATAGAGGTACAAATGAACATTTTACTTAAGATAAACTATAGTAGTCTCTCAGAGACGAAGCCATTTATAAGAGAAACATGTATGGAAGTCTTATATACGATGGCCCAGGGCTTACAACCTGTATTAGCTGACTTAAGTGATCACTCTACACAATGCAATGTTCACCAATTCCATCGTAAGATCATCCACACATTATCAAGTTTTTGAAAGTTGTATATGTATTCCAAATCTGAAAACCTTCCGTATATTTGATGGGACTATGTGCAGTAATTGTGTTCTTAGTACATACATATAAAAATATTGTGAAAATTTTACTGTTCAGAGAAAAAGAAATTCAGACAGCCAAAATCCAAAACTTCAATAATTTGGACATAAAGTAAGACTTCCAGAGAAGTAACAGAACTCGTATCTCATAATGCAGGGAAGAATTCCTTAAAATCGGAGCCCTGTAAGAAGGAGAAGACCATGGCTGAAGAACTTCAGGCAATGGTTTGACTGCTTTGTCTAATGTACACCTTTTCCGGGCCGCAGTAAACAAAGTGATGGTAGCATCGTCTGCTGAACGGATGAGTCGGATTGTCCATAACTTGCCAAAGTAATGTTGGTAATGTCCATAACTGGCCAAAGTAATGTTGGCAATGTCCATAACTGGCCAAATGGTAAAATTTGTCTTCAAATACTGACCTTTTATTGTTTCTTCGTAGGGCCTTCGTCTCTACCCTAAATCCTCCGGCGAATTTAATGGAATCATAGGAAGAATTGTTTTCCTTACATTTGAGTGAATTAATTAATTAATTAATTAATTAATTAATTAATAATTAATGTATATTTAACTGTAACTGGTTGCGTATATTTTATACGAACCTTATGTTTTTCCGAGAAACGATTCTCGATGTTTCGTTGAATTCTTATTCAACGTCATCAGGAGGACGACCTTTACCCGCGGAGGTAGAGGGCAGGTATCCCGCATACCATAAAAATATCCGCAACCAATAACAACTTTAACTCTTTAATGTATATTTATTGAATTTTTTGACATCATAACATATTTGATTCTTCCTAAATTTTTCGACGTACACCCTCAGGTTGATTTGGTTATATTTTCTTTTATATCATTTTCAATTTAAACCTACAACTAATATAGCCAGTATTTAGGTGACATTTTATACAGCCAAAAAGTTAATGTGAACTAATTTTAAACATTTTTTGCGAAATACTACACCAAATACTTTGTTTACATATACGTAAATGTTTAAAGAATAAAAAATTTGTTTAAGAGATTGTACTGCCTAATATTTTGAAAAACAAGTCTAAATTTTAATCAGTATATGAGTTTATAGTATAATAAATACGTTCACAGTTTTTCAGATTTATCGAATATTTTCCCATATTACTATATTGATAGTCAATTACTATTTTTTTAAAAATTATTTGTTTTAAATAAAATTTTGTAAAAAAAAGATAATAATTGTATGTTTAGGATTGTTTTTTTTTATCGCCCTTATGAAAGAAATGAAAATTTTGGAAACTGGTTGGATAAATAAATATATATATTCAAGTGGTTAATAGTATGTATAAACGAGGTTCATTATAAATATTAAAATGTTTTTTATTATAAATATTAAAATGTTTTTTGCTTTAAAACTTATTAAAAAATAAACTTATTAAGCTGGTTATTGACATAAATTTTATTAATTACTTAAAAACATACATTTCTTTATACTCTTCAAAATGCCATTATTTATGTTAGGGTCCTACAAATTATATATTAATATTAATGATGTTTCTTAGTAGGTACTTATTTCTAAAGAGTTGTTGTATATTCACTTATAAACGCACGCACACACACACACACACACACACACACACACACACACACACACACACACACAATAATTAAATATTTTAAGCACATAAGTTTAATCATATTATTTTTAGAGTACGTCTAACTATGTATACTTTACGATTTTAGACACAATGAGACACGATATAAGTGTAAGATTTTTACTTGAGATAAATGTCAATAGGTGCTATGTACACGTGCTGAGATTTCGATTGCTGGAGGTAACTCAGAGGTCACTGCTTGAACTTGCTAGGACTGACATTTTCAGGATTTGACGTATAAAGTCGTGAAGTAAGGCCCGAGATAAGTGACGGTGATTATACAGGGTGTAACAGAGCTAACCCACAATACTTTACAGGTGGATTCTGGCCTCGATTATGATTTGAAAATATTCAAGCAACCATGCCTAATATCAATGGTTGAGGAGATATGCGACATCAAAGTTTGCATTTTTTTTTCAATATTTCTGACTTATTTTTTGCAGAACGTTGGACAGTCATTAGTGTAACTTACATTTTACATGAAAAATTCATTCCCTTTAACACAAGTAAAATAAAATAATAAAGACATTCCAATTACAATTTAAATTTTTAGGGGTTTTTATTACTTTATTTAACTTTTATTGAAACGAATGAATTTTTCGTAATTGTTATAAGTTACTGTAATGATACTTCAACGTTTTGTAAAATATAAGTCAGAAATATTGAAAAAAAAATACAAACTTTGATATTGCATAACTCTATAACTATTGATATATATTTTTTTTAAAATAGAGATGCGAATACGGAATACGTGTCACATCATTATTCTTACTATTTTCAAACTAAGCTAAGCGCTTGTGCTATGATAATAGGATTAACTTGCTGGTCTGGAGTGAGATTCGAACCAGCGACCTTTGGATCACGAGGCGAGAGTCCTAAACACAAGACCTACAAGCTACTCATACTATTAGGTCACTATGCTTTTCATTCAGAAGGTTTTTCAAACTTCTGCGAAAGTTGTCTCAATATGATGGTGTAGGAGACCAGGGTGCCGATGAGCGCGTACAGGAAGCTGTAGTCCACGGTGAAGAAGTTGTGCGCGGTGATGCGCAGCTGCCGGTGCTGCAGCAGGGCAGCGAACCTCTCCAGGAGTTCCGTGTCCGCGTCTGAAATTATATATTTTATAATTAAATACATTCAAATCGATGGTCCCTACGTATACGCATTTCGGTTTTACTTATCTTAAATTGTCCAATTTACTCTATATTTTCGGACAGTGTTAGAAAAAAGTTATAACTATCGTTTAAAGAAAAAAGAAAATATAAAATATGTTTTTTTTTTAACATTGTCCGAAAATAAAGAGATAATTGGATAGTTTATGATAATAAAACGATAATAGGATTTTTGCAGATTTGACAGTAGGTAGCTATCGAAATTATGACAATAGAGTGAGTGCAAAACGATGGTCCCTCCTTATACTGGGACATCTATTAAAATACAGTTATGAATTTATTATCTAATATGACTAATACATAGAAAATACGCTCTTTTCACATGTAAAGCCAAACTTCAAACAGCTCTCTTAATTTTTTTTTGTTGTCTTAATTTGCAAAGGGAACGTCAAAAAAGTCAAGGATATTTATCGAAAGTACCGGCCTGAAAAAATATATTGAATTTTAAAAAAAAAGATAGAAAACAAAAGAACACGAGAAAAAACGAAAAAGTCAAAGAAGATATTTCGGCATAGTAATATACTGTGATGTATTTTTACGAGCTTCTTTAACTGCTGAACTAAGTATATACGATATTGCAACCTCTAGAATCCTTCAGAATTATATACCTCCTCTGTATACGAACCCTTCACACCCCAACCCCTCGAACAACCTCCCCCGCAAGCACCCGCGCCACCTACCCGCATAGATCAAACAATTTTTTAATATTTGGAAATGTGATACATGCCTATTGCCGAAGCAGTCAGCAATTTGTTGACAATAACGCCTGTTTTATACGTCTCATGTTGAAGAATTTCACAAGTGGTCGTGTAACCGAGCACAGCGAACATTTGGTGGGAGCCCCAGGCCACAAAGGTAAATATTTGTACAATTTCCTGAAAACATGCACAATTCATTAGATTTTTATTTTTTTGAGTGGCCTCAAAAAATAAAAATATATTTTAGACTGCTACATCAGATCACTATTCCACATATCGTCATAACTCCGCAGCTATCCTGACGAAAGGTGTCTAATTAAAAAAAAAAACCTCTACCGGTTTCGATACAGTACTGTATATTCGTCAGGACGGACGCACAATCTTCGTCCTGATGAAGATACAGTTCAGTATCGAAACCGGTAGACGTTTAAAATCAATCAGTGTGGTTTATGCAAAGTTTGTTGGTTTTCTCAAATCAATAATTGATCCAATCACAAACTTAAAGCTATAAACATCAAAAATGTTGTGTTTCCATTTGGAGTTGTAGATTATCGTTTTGTTTTTGGTGTTTTAATTGAACTTAAAATTAGTTTGTATGAGTCTAGTAACTTACGTTTGTCTTCACTGGAACGATAAACAAATTTATTGTAGCCAAAAAGTTCAGGAAAGAGTAGACAGTTGAACATAATATCTGAAAAAAAAAATCCTCGTCGTAATTGATTATTTGATAAATAAAAATTAAATCATTTTTTAAAAATGGACATCGCATTACGTAATAGAAATTTTCTGACTAGAATCCATCGATACAAACAATCGAGTAATTATTGGATCTTTATCAACTACCCCAGAAAAAGAAGTAAAGCAATGCAGCCATGTATACTTTAGATTAGATTATTTTATTAGATTTTAAAATAAAGATTTAAAATAAAGATTAAAAATAAAGAAAGAAAAAAAAAAAAAAACCGCCAATCCGTAGCAGCTGTTGAAGTAATCGACGATGTCAGCCAGCTTATTGTACACGACCAGAAGTTCTTCCACTTCCTCGTCAGCGTTCTGCGACGTTTCTCGCTGTGGTGCTGGCAAAGAGGGATTTAAATATTTGTAGCGTCGTTTTCCCCAAAGCTTCATCAAAATGCCATCTTGGATCTCAAAATTCACCGCAGTTTTCGGTTCCATTTCTTCCTCACTAACAACAATCTTGATGTTTTTCAGGCGCTCGTTTAAAAATTCGAAGCGTCTCGCAATCGCGCAGATTTCTACGGAAAATTGTAACGCAGCGACCGATATTATATAAGCATTAGCGCAAAAAAATGAAAACGCTAAAAGTCTCTCCCAATCACCAATGACCGAAATGACTATTCCAACTTCGATAATAAAATAAATCGCGTGAATGCACACGACTCCGATCTTCAGGAGTTTAATATCGGCTCGGAGATGTGGGAAAAGCATTTTGTCCACTTCATTGAGACATTCGTATATTTTCAAGGATATCTTAGGGTTTCTTAGAGCGCTCTGGACAACAATGGCGAAGGAGGCAAACATAGCAAACACATTTTGCAGCACCGAAGTGACAATCACGGGCGGTGGCATGTAGCCAAACAAAAGGGTCGCGTTGTTAAAAATTTCCCATGACGTCAAAAACACCAAGCACATCGCCAGCATCACAGCGTACGTTTTGTAGATTTTCCCGACGCATGTGACTTTGTCGTCTGACCACTTTAGCCTTTGAACTCCGATTATTTTTCCTACTACTGCGTACGTGTGCACGAGGAAACACAGGTCCGTGTCCTCTTTGAGAACGCTCTTTCGAGATGTTATGTGAGGTTCGATTTTATGTCTTCGTCGCAGTTTGTTGAAAATTGTTCCTGTTTCAGTAACAACAAAGTTGTTTTCAAGAGGTTTCATGTTGCCTTGAGGATGTATCCGTGAGTGAGAGCTGAATACAGTATGACGCGGATAAAATAGACACCCCATATATACCCCCTCGATGTGTCATGGGACTACCGGGTTACCGAGAAAGAAAAAAGTACATATTTAAATACATTATGTCTGTGATAATCTTCATAGGTACAAAGTACAAGGCTACGTAACCAGGCATTTATTATTTTCGCAAATAAGTACTTTACGTTATTACACAAAATGGAGATTTACATTTAAAAAAATCATTAAGCCAAATATTTGACTATATAGCTTAGGACTTGCCTATCTAAATGATTTGTACAGTACAATACAGTCACCACGAAGAGATATTTTTGCAAGAATTTCGTGAAATTAGGAAACAATTTAGGTATTACATAATTTAGAAAAATAAAGTAAACCGGTTCGTGATTTTGAGCACGTTATATAACAAATATAATATAACGCATAGACTTCATTTGTATTCAAGGCAATAAATAGTTGTTCTTATTTAAAAAAAAAGTTAAGCGTTTTACTAGCATTTTGCTTAAACTTACGCTTAAGCTTAAGCTTAAAAAAACAAAATGCATAATAACATTTAAGCACGCTGCTTAAATGTTATATTGTTTTCTGGTTACCACGTAATTTTTTTGGAGATAATAGGAAATTTAACGTTTTTGTAATATGACATTAAAATTTTTTTTTGACAGAATTTGACTTTATAATATGTCTACAAAATGGGATAAATCTTAGGGATTAAGTAGCTATACATGTTGAGATTTTAATTTGAGCATTAACTCAGATATCAGATAAAAAAGAGGCAAAAACTCAAACAGGGCATACGTATAGGTATACGACGTTCGACGTAACAGTGTCAATGTGTTAGCACAAAGGTCGACTAAAACCACAGGTATAAACAAAAATTTATTCTAAAAAGTTTAATTATTTTACAAACATTTGTTATATTTTTGTCTGTTTCTGGGAAAATTCAAATATATCCAACTCACGAACGCAACATCAATGGTCTATACAAATAAATTTGACGACGAATGTCATGCGTATATCTGAGACTATCTCACGTCGAAAAAAATACATAATATGTATAATCAAATAAATGTTGAATGTTTAAAAGTATTATTTACAAGTTTATTAGTGTCACGGGATTGTGGCTGTGGGAGGTAAATGAAACGCTTTAAAAATAATTAGTGTTTTATTAGTTAACTGATATCACTAGACACGAATTTATTCAGAGTATCGTTTTTTGCTACAAACCAATTTCGACTAGAGATTATTTCACAAAATAATTAGTGTTTTATTAATTAACTGATATCACTAGACATGAATTTATTCAGAGCATCGTTTTTTGCAAACCAATTTCGACTAGAGATTATTTCACAAATACGTAAGTAACACTTATATTTCGCTCTTGTCTATCACTTGTTTATGGTCACTCGAGCGGGTTCACAAATCGCAGCTTCTATGACATCGCGTTCTATCACAAAAACGCAATGTCCGCGCAGCGGGGCTGTCATCTCTTATATAGATAATGTCGTTTCGCAAGACTTCAAGAATGATCGACTGACTTTTCAATATTTTTAGTGATTTCCAATTTATTATTAAACGTGTAGAGTGTTACACAATTTTTGATAACGTGTAATATCTTTCGCTTCTGCTATCTCGTGACATTGCATTTATTTTTATTTATTTATTTAAAAAATCCTTGTTTACAAATAAAGATACTTAATACTAATTTAACAATAAAACATAAGATAAAACATAAGATAAATTACACATTTTTTTTGTTTTGTTTAATTTGTGGATTATGCCACTCTACTAGGCTACGCCTGTCCCAGAGTGGCGTTATAGAACACAATATGAATTTTTGATATACTATATGAATTTTTTTATTAAATGGTAAATTCTATACAATTTAAGCGGTAATATTGGTTTTAGTATGTACTGCTGAAACAACCTGTTCCGCAACTTTAATATTGGTTATTAATAATGACACAAAATAGATACACAATTATCATTATTAAACCGCCGTTAAAATAAATAAAACTGTCAAACTAATAATAATTTTCCCAACAATCGTGTCTATATTAATATATAATATAGACATCGATGGTTGGGATATTTTTTCAGATATAATTTATTTCACGGCTGACAATTTTGTAACACCATAATAGACGAAACACATTTTAAAAAATTGACAGAAATGAGGAGGCGTTTTGAGCTGCCACATTATTTTCCATTTAATTAGAGGGGTGTAAGTAGGTACTCAAAGGATAATTAAGTAATATTGTAGTTGAATGATTGATTATTAGTTTCTGTAACTTAAGCACGAACTTGGAAAAAGCTACAATCATTTTATTATTCATAACTAATGTTTATTTAAATCAACGCTTTTGTGGGATTATACTCCATAAACATCGATTTGCACAACATATACGAAAAATAAACTCTAAATGGTATAAATATAGGTATATCTTATATAAGGCGTATAAAAGCGAAGGCAGAAATATCCAAAAAAAAAAATAATGCAGTCAGCGAGGATTAGTAATTTAGAATGTACTGAATTAGAGATTTTTAAAGGCAATATAGCTCTATCCCTCCCAAAACCAAAATTCCAGATTACTATCAAAAGTAAAGGTAGCAATATCCACTTCAACCAACCAACCTTTTTGAATAATCAGGTGACAAAATGGCCGCTTCATACTGTATGCGACACGAAATTCGTCGCGTACGTGGGGGATTGGGAATTATGGTCGGGAAATAGGATAAGGAATAGGAAGAGTTAAAAGGAATAAGGAGAAGAAAAATGGACTTTATTGGATCGAGAAAGGGAGGAACGTTTCGACTCACCTTTTTGTCTCTTGGCGTCCTTTCAGATGTTCACCTCACCAAACAACTGATTCACTCGTTTGGCCACCAACGTGCGTTAATCGCGGTGTCCGGCGGTGACGAGGTTACAGAATGTTTATAAGATGCACAATTAAAACAAGACGAAAATTGGCGCTTAAACGACGAAATAGTGAGACCTGTCGAAACGAAAGGTAAATTGGTACCGGTTGAGGGTAGGATTATTTTTCGATAGGGACCAATCAGTGTTGCCACATAAGAAAAGAACAATATTCTGTAACGTGACGTCACGAATATCGAACACATAAACTAAGAGTTGATGTCTATTTTAGACTGAAACATCATAGCGAAGACAGCAATATCCAATTATGTAAATAGCAAAAGCAGCAATGTCCACTGTTTAGTAGAAAACACAGAATATTCATATTTATAAGTTAAAATATTAATTGAAAAAGAAAAACTGAGTTGGCAATTGTTTTTAAAAACTTATTAACAAAAAGGTTTAGGTTCCTAGATTCCAGGAAACTAGCCTTGATTTTTTGTATTTATTTCACAAACACCTCAGCGAGATGTGCTGTCTTTGCTTTTATACCCTTTATTTATAAAGCAGAAATTCTGTTTGTTTAAAGCAGCGAAAATTCTCAAACATGGAGATCTATCTGCAATTTCTAGGTTAAAGCATTTTCAGCTCGCAACGTCGTTTCCATCATGAGCTACATATGCAGCTTGAAATATTATTTTAAATGTCATAACAGAAGACATCGCATTCTTTTTAGTCATATTTTTCAATTATTCAATAAAAATTAGGAATTCGAAAAAAGTGTTGAAATCTGCTGCTCTCAGTCTCTACAAACTGTTTGATTATTTGTGTAGAATTTGAAGCACCTTGAAGCCCTTGAGGCGAGTTCACACAAAAAGGCGCTATATAGATTATCCAAATATTATTATTATTGGAGATTTATTTGAATGCGCTGAGACACATTTTGAATAAATGATTTGAAAAGACTTGATTTGTTTCAGCTTTTACTTTTCTTACAAACATATTTTTTAACAGTGAAATGTAAGGAAAATTCGTATATTATATAAAATAGCTAGTAATTTATATTAATTAACAATAAAATTAAGAAAAAATACTATTATTGATTATACAATTGTCACAATATTCCGGTCAAAAACATTACAATTATATATAAGGATTAAACAATGGAATACACCAACGAGACTGCATATATTCGTTCCCGCATAAACACGGTATTCGTTCCCGCATATACACGGTATTCATTCCCGCATATACACAGTATTCGTTCCCGCAAATACACAGTTTTCATTCCCGTATATACACGGTATTCATTCCCGAATATACACGGTATTCATTCCCGAGTATACGCGGTATTCGTTCCCGCATATACCGTGATAACACGGTAGGACATCAATTCGACCAATACTGGAGGACGATATTAATAAAACATATTTTTCTGGTTGACTAATATTATACAGGGTGTAATAGAGCTGGTACAAAATACTTGAAGACGAGTAGATTCCGCCCTAAATTATGGGTAAAGAATGTTCAAATAGCAAGCAGTAAGGCGAATAAATTTGTAATATCGTTACATAAGTTGCTTTATCGATGTAAGTTACTTTAACGATAGTTCAACGTTTTACAAAAGATAAGCCAGAAATATTGAAAAAAAAAATGCTTTGAAGAAGGTTTTCTCCATCACGTCGTGATCTTGTGCTATTCCTGACCTAACCGTGTATAAAGTGGTTGAGCCTTGGCTCACCGAACCGAAGCTACCAACTAAATTTTTTTAAAATCTAACCGAAATTAATAAACCATCTAATATAAGTTCTAATTCAGATACGCAACCTAAAATACTCTTACTGATCTCGATCGTACTGTTCCGAAATACACATTATATAGTCTATAACTCCCCCTCTATTGTGACGCATGTGGCAACCCTAATATTTCAGAAAACGTGTTGGAAATTCTATATTTACACATACAAAGATAATAATATACTTATAATTTTAACTCGGACTTGACTACAATACGTATAAAATTTATTGTTTAGAGTTTACATTTACTGGAATAACTAACCATAACAGAAACGTAAAATATCTGAAAGAAAAGGCACATTTACATATCATTTTGTTTTTAAATTTGCTTACTTTTGTTGGCTGCTTCTATATACAATTTATAGTTTGGAGAAAAACACATAATCAGATTGTTTCAGTGATTCGCCTCTGGATTGGTTATCTTGGTAGAAACTGTATTTATCTGCAAACCGAGAGTCTAATAATTTGAAAATAGGTCTACTTCCGAGTATGTGGTGTCTGTCGCTAACAGTACTTCACTTTTCTCGTTAGGAATTTATTTAACAAGTTTAAAAATGAATCTATGGAAAGGAGGATTGATGTCCGTGGGTAATGACATATCCTCGGTTTCCGCGCTAAAGGGGCCCCATCGTCCCGCCCCTTTAATGGCCATGAAAAACTTCCTTCTATACATTTTCTCTGGCTTTTCCTTTACCTTGATAAACAACCCGAAGCTAAATCTTGATATAGCCATGTAGTATGTTTCATTGCCTCGACAAATCGTCAGCATTCCGAAGAAAATGTAAATCCAAGGTATACCAAAACTTTAGGGATCACTTGCGTCTAAAGATTAAGTTGGAAGATATTAATAGTGGCACCTAATTCTTTTTAGGGGTCCTTGCGTCTAAAAGAATGTTGGTTATTAGTTTAAAGCTGATTATTGCAATTTATCCTCTGTGGAGTATAAAGATAATTTCTTGGTAAATGAAAATGTGAATTCCTCCTCGTAGAATGAAGACAAGTATGTTTAACCAATGGAACATTCCACGTGAACAGAATATATTAACCATGTGTCAATACATTCATAGATATCCAAAGCGTAGTGAATAAATCTACCTCACCAACTTCCTATGACCATGTGACTATATTTATACAATAATTAAACGAGTTATCTGAGCAAAATAATTCGTGTAGATAACGGGAATACTTTATTTCAAATATCGTTGAAGCAAAATTTAACGTCCGAACGAAATCGCAATATTCAGGGGTGTATCCTGAATCGGTTGCGCATAATTAATAACCCGATTCACTTTCTCTCCCTCCCGTTCATATAAGTCAGAATGAATTATTTCGCAATCACAGCGCTCTCACCCAGAAGATTCTTCCTTCAATCAAGTACAGGCGTAATTTCGACCCATTGAGGAATGACCCATCTGTACTTCTTGAAATTCCCTAGTTAGAACTAGTTCTTTATATATAGGGAATATGCACGTAATTATGGATTTTTGTCCTCATGATTGAACGTCTCCTTGGCAAGAAGCGGGGCAAACCCAAAACAATCAACCCACTTCATTCGCTCCCTCTCTTGCGTTCAAATGATTTGAATTACGTCTAATGGGATTAAAATAGATTGGTTCTTGTCTTTTTCCACTCCATAGTCATATTATTTCAATCCTAACTGCATTATTTATAATGAATCTAAAATATCGTCATAATTTTGTTACTCGAAATCAATATATATGGATTATTCTATCTGCCTTCACGCACTCCTGATGCTGAAGGCATCCCTACGATAACTCTTGTTTGTTCTAGTATAACTGATCCATCAGAAATCACGCCGAACTAATTCCGGGGGTCAACAACACAGACTTCGGACCAAACGTCATACCTAATGAGTTATTTCGGGCAGTTTCCTTTTTAGGAATATAAAGCCTTACTTATAAACCCATTGTCGGACGTATATCATGGTCTTTATACTCCATGCTTGCTACCACCAAAACTGAACGATGCCATCGCAAGACGAGTCATGTTATTTCAATCCTAACTGCATTATTTATAATGAATCTAAAATATCGTCATAATTTTGTTACTCGAAATCAATATATATGGATTATTCTATCTGCCTTCACGCACTCCTGATGCTGAAGGCATCCCTACGATAACTCTTGTTTGTTCTAGTATAACTGATCCATCAGAAATCACGCCGAACTAATTCCGGGGTCAACAACACAGACTTCGGACCAAACGTCATACCTAATGAGTTATTTCGGGCAGTTTCCTTTTTAGGAATAAAGCCTTACTTATAAACCCATTGTCGGACGTATATCATGGTCTTTATACTCCATGCTTGCTACCACCAAAACTGAACGATGCCATCGCAAGACGAGTCATATTATTTCAACCCTAAATGCATTATTTATAATGAATCTAAAAATGAATTGGTTACCGCTTTCAGTCAAACACTGTCTCTTCTCATATTCATACAAGTCGGAATTAACTATTTCGCAACTACAGCGCTCTCACCTAGAAGTTACTTCCTTCAATCAAGTATAAGCGTAATGTCGACCCATTGAGGAATGACCCATCTGTACTTTTTGAAATTCTCTAGTTAGAACCAGTTCTTTATATATAGAGAATATGCACGTAATTATGGATTTTTGTCCTCATGATTGAACGTCTCCCAGGGGTCGAACGACGCAATCTCAAAACAACCAAATTCGACTACATTTTAAATCCTCTTTCAAATGATTTGAATTATGCTTAATGAAATTAAATATGTATCTTTCCTAAGAATATACTGCCTACTTCGATATTAACTGTAGATAAATTTGCTTTAGAAAAATTTTAGAACATTTAGAAACAGTTTAACAATACTATTATATAGACTAAAAAGGTACTCATCCTGAAATTTTGTAGTGGCTTGAATCCATAGCTCAGAAGGCCCTTCCTCCAGACTCTGCATAAGTGTGTATCTTGTTCCTCCAGCTTCCCATTTGGCACATATCTCTTCATTCTCTCGATGGTTATAAATACATTTAAAAGAATCCTAACTGTTTTTATTCCAATAATGAGATCCCGATTTAAATTCAAAAATGATTTTAAAACAATCGAAGCACAAGACTAAGTAACGCATCCCTAAATTTCGACTATAAACCAGACGTTAATTATTTCGCTCTATATTGACGCTTGTATGATGGCGTCATAATAGCTAAAATTTTGTTTATCTTTCGAAAATGCGGCAAAACGCAGGCATTTGTAATACTTCTGTATTTTAATACTGACATTTTGACACTATAACAGCGATGAATTTGGATGCTTTCGTAACTGATTGTCAAATACCGAAACAAATTGCTTTGGAAATTATATCTCAGATACCGTAAAAACGCGCGAAACAAACGAAACCAGCGTGGCCTATCGGTTGAAAACCCTCCAAAAAACTCTCGAGTTAACGCTTCAACACCTACTTATAAACTTTTTTCATCGGAAATTCCTTCTCGAAGCTTCCCCCTCCACCAAAGATCTCATTGGTTAATTTCTATCATGTTTTCAAATCAGGCCTATCACGAGCCAACACCTATTTACGAGTCTATCTACCATGGGTGTAGTGAAACTTTTCTCCAATACGAATAATATTTTATTTTTTTTGAATCGACGTCCTGTCGTCAGTGGCGCAGTCGTGACTCTCACAACACAAGTAATAAATTAATCTTAAATAGTTCTTTTGGAGATATTCGATATAATTATTATTTTATTTCTTATTTCTTGTAATAGGTTGGCAGGTTAAATTCATCACAGGTTGCGCATACGATATAATTAATAAATATTTTTTTTCTAATTTATTTCGCATTTTTTACAAAATTTACATTTTTTTTCACCTTTTTCGATCGAATTTATTTCTTAAACTGTGAGGAATATTTTAATTTCAATAAAAAACCATGAAAGACCAAAGACTCTGGCGTGAAGAACTTTTTATTTCAATTTTTTTGGACGTCTCCTTCTTATATTTTTATGATATTTAATGTTGACAAATGATTTTCAGTCAAAAAGGCTTCACTTCTCGAGACAAGCTAAGGAGACAACTTAAAAAGACAAGGGAAAAAGAGACACAGATAGAATGCCGTCTCGCCGAATTTGAAAGATGACAGCGGCATTGTCAATATGAAAAAATTCCACAGATAATCTCAATGTCGATTTTTGATTACATTTATCTGACCAATACGTCGATTTTACACAAAAAACTAAAGATAAAAATAATCAATCCATTAGATGAATTTTATAAAAAGCGAACCAAATTAACATCTTCTGTCACGAAAAATTGACCAATATCCCATCGAAATTAAATGATGAAATGTCAGTTTCATACAAAAAATGCGTTTTGTTGAAATTAAAAATGTAATGTCTCGATATATTTTTGATGAATAATACATTTGTTGTAAGAAATATAAAGTTTAAAGTATGATTTATCGATTTTGACAAGAAGAAAATATTTTTTAATTCAGTATAGTTGTAAAAGATTAAATCTAAGAAATATAGTTTTCGAAAATATTTATTTCAATCAGCTGTTTTCGACTCAAATATTTTTAAACATGTTAGGCGTAATGGTTGCGAAACATTTTCGTGTGTATTAAAATGTGCATATTAAATTAGGTACCTACATATGTTTTAAATACAAATATATTGAAATCATTTAAGTGAGGTTTCTCAGCGGGTTTTTATGCCACAATTTTTAAAAAAATTACAAAAGACAAGTCTTTGCCGCGTGATTTTTTCTAAACATTTTATTTTATTCTTCTTCTTCTTTCGTTTCCATGCTAGATCTCCTGGAATTTCATTTTTACTCATATCTCGGTGTTGTGCGATCGGATTCAAAATTAAAGTATGACGTTTTGTGACGAATCCGGCCATGTTTTTTTTTTATATACAAAGTTTTTGAATAGCTTTTTTTCTCGCGAAAATGCAAAAATAAAACCCCGTTATAGGCGTAGTTTTAAAAATTAGAGACGCCATGTTTTGCGCATTTTTGTGAAACTTTTTCACCCCCTCCACTTTCCTAGGTACCTAACCAAGGTCGAAATATATAATGATGCAATATAGTACAAGCATATAAATTTTTAGGATTACAACGTACAAGTTACAGAATCATGTATCAATAACATGCACCACCGAGAATAATTTCAGAAGAAAAATGTTGGGTTAGGTTATGTTAGTTTAGATAAGGTTTAGTGCGTTCTTCAAAAAATAAGATAAAAATATTTATTTTAAAACATTTCTTCTGAATATAAATTGTTTTCGAAGGTATTATTTGTAAATGTAATTTGCGATTAGATGATAATTTCGATGAAAGTGTAGCTCTTTCTTCTTATTAATATTATTCTTCACTTATTCAATTTTTTCTTTCACCGTTTTCAATTTTTTAAATAATATGTTTCAGTACATTTACAATTTTTGTTACAATACAAGTTATAAGCAAAAAAAGATTATTTCAGGTTAGATTAGGTTAGGTTAGGTTATGTTGTGGATTTTGGGTTTTTCATGGATATGTTCGCGAAGCGATGCCCGATTTCGAAAATGTAAAAAGTTCCAGACGAGCCCAGCCCGTCCGCGTCTTTTCACGACAGACGCTGCGCGGTAAAGCCGCGCGGTGACTGTCGACATCCGTCGCCCGCACAGCGGGCGTCTGCGACCGCAAAGCGGGAGCCGTCTGACTCACTCACCATTGTGCGGCTTTCTCTTACATCCTTCGGTTTTTACAAGTTGAAGTTCTCTCTCTTCCCACTCGATCTTTCACAACTCTGTCATTTATCATCCGAATTAAATTTGGAAAAATACCACAGACAGCTCTCTTCCTCTTCTATCAAATTTTATAGTAAGAAAAAGATTGACGGTAAACACTTTCCGGTAACGCCCCGATCGCAAAAATCGGACTGCGCATTCGGGAGATAATACTATAAAATTTGATAGAAGAGGAAGAGAGCTGTCTGTGGTATTTTTCCAAATTTAATTCGGATGATAAATGACAGAGTTGTGAAAGATCGAGTGGGAAGAGAGAGAACTTCAACTTGTAAAAACCGAAGGATGTAAGAGAAAGCCGCACAATGGTGAGTGAGTCAGACGGCTCCCGCTTTGCGGTCGCAGACGCCCGCTGTGCGGGCGACGGATGTCGACAGTCACCGCGCGGCTTTACCGCGCAGCGTCTGTCGTGAAAAGACGCGGACGGGCTGGGCTCGTCTGGAACTTTTTACATTTTCGAAATCGGGCATCGCTTCGCGAACATATCCATGAAAAACCCAAAATCCACAACATAACCTAACCTAACCTAATCTAACCTGAAATAATCTTTTTTTGCTTATAACTTGTATTGTAACAAAAATTGTAAATGTACTGAAACATATTATTTAAAAAATTGAAAACGGTGAAAGAAAAAATTGAATAAGTGAAGAATAATATTAATAAGAAGAAAGAGCTACACTTTCATCGAAATTATCATCTAATCGCAAATTACATTTACAAATAATACCTTCGAAAACAATTTATATTCAGAAGAAATGTTTTAAAATAAATATTTTTATCTTATTTTTTGAAGAACGCACTAAACCTTATCTAAACTAACATAACCTAACCCAACATTTTTCTTCTGAATTTATTCTCGGTGGTGCATGTTATTGATACATGATTCTGTAACTTGTACGTTGTAATCCTAAAAATTTATATGCTTGTACTATATTGCATCATTATATATTTCGACCTTGGTTAGGTACCTAGGAAAGTGGAGGGGGTGAAAAAGTTTCACAAAAATGCGCAAAAGATGGCGTCTCTAATTTTTAAAACTACGCCTATAACGGTGTTTTATTTTTGCATTTTCGCGAGAAAAAAAGCTATTCAAAAACTTTGTATGTAAAAAAAAAACATGGCCGGATTCGTCACAAAACGTCATACTTTAATTTTGAATCCGATCGCACAACACCGAAATATGAGTAAAAATGAAATTCCAGGAGATCTAGCATGGAAACGAAAGAAGAAGAAGAATAAAATAAAATGTTTAGAAAAAATCACGCGGCAAAGACTTGTCTTTTGTAATTTTTTAAAAAATTGTGGCATAAAAACCCGCTGAGAAACCTCACTTAAATGATTTCAATATATTTGTATTTAAAACATATGTAGGTACCTAATTTAATATGCACATTTTAATACACACGAAAATGTTTCGCAACCATTACGCCTAACATGTTTAAAAATATTTGAGTCGAAAACAGCTGATTGAAATAAATATTTTCGAAAACTATATTTCTTAGATTTAATCTTTTACAACTATACTGAATTAAAAAATATTTTCTTCTTGTCAAAATCGATAAATCATACTTTAAACTTTATATTTCTTACAACAAATGTATTATTCATCAAAAATATACCGAGACATTACATTTTTAATTTCAACAAAACGCATTTTTTGTATGAAACTGACATTTCATCATTTAATTTCGATGGGATATTGGTCAATTTTTCGTGACAGAAGATGTTAATTTGGTTCGCTTTTTATAAAATTCATCTAATGGATTGATTATTTTTATCTTTAGTTTTTTGTGTAAAATCGACGTATTGGTCAGATAAATGTAATCAAAAATCGACATTGAGATTATCTGTGGAATTTTTTCATATTGACAATGCCGCTGTCATCTTTCAAATTCGGCGAGACGGCATTCTATCTGTATCTCTTTTTCCCTTGTCTTTTTAAGTTGTCTCCTTAGCTTGTCTCGAGAAGTGAAGCCTTTTTGACTGAAAATCATTTGTCAACATTAAATATCATAAAAATATAAGAAGGAGACGTCCAAAAAAATTGAAATAAAAAGTTCTTCACGCCAGAGTTTTTGGTCTTTCATGGTTTTTTATTGAAATTAAAATATTCCTCACAGTTTAAGAAATAAATTCGATCGAAAAAGGTGAAAAAAAATGTAAATTTTGTAAAAAATGCGAAATAAATTAGAAAAAAAATATTTATAAATTATATCGTATGCGCAACCTTTGTGTCGATTAGAATTTTTGAATTTTGTCTGGCGGCCGAGTTATTGAAGAAAAATAAAATTTTACTCAAATGAGCGTAGAACGGAGGTGAGAAGAAGGAAAAAATCGAGTGTACTAAATTCTTACGCGGTAACTATCTACCTTTCGTATTTTTTTTACAAAATATTTTTATTACTTATGGTTGCGGAGAAAACCGCAAAAAAGTGCGTGAAAAAGTCGAAAAAAACGCAAAAAAATCGAAATGAATAAAAGGCTTCATATAAATTTCGCGGAAACTACCTTACAACTTTAATATATATTATTACTAGGTGCCCGTTGCACGGCTACGCGTGCAATGTAGCCTGGCGGCAGACTGTGCCAGATTATAATATTCGATAGAAGAAGATGAGAGCTATCTACGGTATTTTTTTAAATTGAAATCGGATGATAAATAACCGAGTTGTGAAAGATCTAGTGTGGGGGTCGGAACTTCAACTTTTAAAAACCGAAGGGTGTAAGAAGAAGCCGCTACGCGCCCAAAGCCGCGCAAAGGCCGCGCAAAGGTGAGTGAGACAGTCGGCTCCCGCTTTGTCAGTCAGTCGCCGCGCGGCTTTGCCGCACAGCGTCTGTCCTGATAAGGCGCGGACGGGCTGCGCCCGTCTAGAACTATTTAAATTTTCGAAATCGGGCATCGCTTCGCGGAGATATCCATGAAAAACCCAAAAAACAAAACCTAACCTAACCCAACTAAACCTAACCTAACCTTTCCCAACCTAACCTAACCTAACCTAAACTTATCTAAGAATCTGGAAGCAAATTAACATAAGAAAATATGTATTTCCAAATTTAGAGTACTTATGACACAAAATTGTTTTTTTGATCTTGGTTTTTTGATTTTGTTTATTTGTTTTTAAAAAAAAACTTTTTTGGGATTTTGGTTTAAAAAATTTTTTTTTGGTTTTGGTTTTTGATAAAAAAATAATTTTGTACAAAACACTGACAATTTTTCAAAATGTCAACTCTGTATATAATTTTTCAAACGGCTAAAACGTAACGTCACGCTTCAATTATTCTAAATCTCTAAAATGTGACGTCAAAAACTAAAAAACACTCTGTAGAATATTTCTTAAATAATCATAAAATATAATCCCCCCCTACGAATCTAATTTCGATAAAACGCGCATTTATTCAATTTTACATTATTACCATCATAAAAAAACACCCTGCATAAAAAAAATTCCCAAAAAAAAATACGTCATCAATGTTGAAAATCTAAAATCCAAAAAAAAATTTAGAGTGATCACAGATAAACATCCATGCATAAAAAACACCCTGTGCAATATTTCCCATCCAAGCGCATTTTCAAAATCGTTACGTCACATCTATGCAAAAGCTCATTTCTAAAAAACGCGGATATTCCCAATTTCACATTATTACCATCATATTAAAGTTATTTACATTATTCCCATCATATTCCAGCTTATTAAAACGTCCACACGAATCTATTATATCGCACCATTACGCCTTACATATGTAAAAATAATTTTACCGAAAACAGCTAATAAAGTTTTCTTAACCGAACCTCTTTAATAAATAAATTACAATAGACATACATTAATAAACAAATAAATAAATACATAAATGAATACAATAATAACAAATTTAATATATAATTAAACAAAAAAAAATTAAATAAATTACTAAAAAAATAAATTCAAAAAATAAAAACCCAAAAAAATGGAAAAATTTTAACAAAAGTTCAGAAAACCTTCTGAAGAAAAAGAAGAAGAATTGATTTCGAAGAGATATTTTCAAAAATGTGAAGAATAGTTAATTACCTACTATTATCATTTTAAATACCTTTAATATTCGAAAAACTCACTAAGGCTGGTTATATGTTACATTTTATACCCTTATATTTTTAAATATACGATAAAAAACTAAAGTCAATATGCAAATTCTAACAAAAAAGAGCATTTTTAAAATAGCTTAGATGGCCGCTAATTTTTTCTACAACGTTTTAAATTTCTCTTAAAAATAACGAAAAACATATGACGCATTCTTGTTCTAATCTTTTTTTCTTTGTAAATAAGCGTAATGGTCAGATAAACCATTTTGAATATCAATGAAAAGTATTTTATCTGAAATGTCATATTTTGTTCCGACATGTCAAATCTATTTCGCCGACCTTTTCATTAATTTGAAATTAGAACAATTTTCCTTACAATATAATATGAGAGTTGGCCGAGTTGGCACCGGGGTATATAGTTCCACATTCTTTTATATTTATTTTAAAAATTGTATTTTTAGCGAAGGATAATTGCAAAAAAAAATAAGTAAAACGATGTCGATCGTTATGATTTTTTGAGTACAGGTACAGTATAGACTAACTCATCATCAGAATTCAAAATACCGTGTTTTCATCCAAAATTCGTCGAGTTATTTTACTTAAATATGATTCTAATTTTAGTTTTACGCCAGTATCAGAGTCTTTCATAATCTGTTTTTAAAATTAAAATATTCCTTGTACTTTCAGAAAAAAACGTGATGAAAGAAAACGCAAAGTTTGCAAAAAGTACGTAAAAACGAAATAAATAAAAAAAAAATAATAATTAGATCACACGCGTTTTATGATTATCTATCTTTTCACCGATTCGAATTTAAAAATTTTGAAAACTGACGAGAATATGTAAGAAAAACCCATTTTCGCTCAAATGGGCGTAAAAAAGAAAAAAGAAGAAGAAGAAAATAAAAGCTAAAAATTTGTATGCGGCAATTAATTGGCTTTCATATTCTTTTTACAAAATATTTTTATCGTGTATACTCGCAGAGAAAACCGTAAAAAATTGTCCGAAAACGGTAAAAAAAACGAAAAAAAATCGAAATGGTCATTTTGGTTACAAACAATCAAACATATAAACATATAAACATATTAACATATATCGGCCAATGTGCACTATTTTTTTAATATATATAAAGGTAGATGACTAGTTTAAATATTATTGCATACATATTGTAACGAGATGCCAAAAAGAATTTACGCACTGTCCGAATTCCTTGTAATAAATATATCACTTGGAACAACACTATCGAAGGATGGATAAAATATCTAGATGCGTCTGGAAACGCCTGGTACTACCGAAAAGCAATGAAAACCTTCTCCTTAGCACTTGAAAAATCTAGGAGGTTCGATAATCCAGTTTTTGTCGGGAGTTGTCGTGTTCAACAGATCGATTAAATGCGAATTACGCGCGAGCCGCGAGACGACGCCCAGTGTTGCTAATCGCAAATTGCGAAGCGATAAATAAATCAAATAACCGAGCGAACTACCTAATTAGCGAAATAAATAAATGCGATAAATACTGCGAGCGAAAATTGGAAACGGAATGTTTAAGTGAATGTTAAATACGTGTTACCTAGTGATAATAAAGTATTTGACTTTATGTGTGATTTTGTACATTGAATAGTTAATTAATTATTGATTAATAAATCTAATTTATTTCCAGTGATTTCATTAATTCGTCTCTAGCCGTGACAAGTGACAATATTTATATATGACTTTGAAGTTATTGCGGCAATAAATATACTTTGTAAATAAAGAATATGATTTATCCTATATTTGACGTTAAGAATAATATGCACATATGTAAAAAGTAAATCATTGTGAAGTTTCAATTCAACATTAGATATATATGTGACTTAAATCGTATTGCGGTTATAAATATTCTTTTTTATTTAAGATCCGATAATTTTATCAGCAATAAAAGCAGTAGTTAGGCGCAAAGCATAGATTTTTGCGAAAACGGATTGTTTGATTGGTGGAAAACGCAAAAACTTATGTTTTTTTTTATCTATTACTACAGATCAAACAACTTTCCCTCGACATATAATATAACTTATTTGTTAATTAATCATTTGACTTGAAAATGAAACTAATTGTTTTTTTTTTTCAATTTTGAGGGTTAAAACATTTTTACAAAACACCAACACTATTCATATAACGGGTATAACAGAGCTAGTTAGTAGAATACTTCACAGATAGATTTCTGCCTAAATTGTAAGTCAAAAATGTTCAAACAATAATGTAATAATATCAAAGTTAGCATTTTTTTGTATTTCTAATCAATCTAACAATTTCTAACAAAATCTCAACAATAATAGACGACTCTGTCACAACATAAACGTGTTTTTGATTATTTATTAAATACAATTAAAGCCTCATTTCTTTACAGTTTCTAAAACTTTAGAGATAATATTAGGTATTATGAGAAGGTATCATCAAACCTATATTATTAAACAAAACAAAAATTAACATTTTTAAATACCTACGTCACGAAAATGGACAGGGAGAGTTTAAATACAACAAATAAGAGAATGACTCATATACAACATCCAAAAACCTTGATAGATGTGTTAGTCTGTGATGGGTAAGCCAACTGTACGATAGGTCGTAAGCCCTACAAACACCCAAAAAGACTTCCGTACCTACTTTCATAAATAAAAAATAGTTTCGCCTCTCTGGGTCATGTATAATATAACTTGTTTGGGGTGGATGTGTGGACGTGTCTTGGATAAAATAACGTGTGATAATAAAAATAAAATGACGTGTCTGGGAATAAAATCCAGTATTTTGTTCTTGAACATTTTGTACATAGTCAAAATTTTCCGAATAAATCTGAAATATTAAAAAAAATGCTAACTTTGAAGTCGCTTTTCTCCATAACTATGTTCCGATATTAGGGGCATTGTTGCTTGAACATTTTCGAAAAGAACATAGTTGCTGGAAAATTTTCGACTCGTAATTTAGGCAGGATCTACCTTTACTATGGAATATCTCTGTTACACCCTCTACACCACGCTGTATAACATCGTTATAATAATAATAATAATAATAATTGTCTATACTTCGATTTTTTAATTTAATTTCTTAGTATACAATTGTATTACGAAGGGGCCATGGGCCATGGGCTCTGAAACATGTTGATATTTTTCAATACAAAAGTGGTGAAAACAATGTTCATTCTTATGGGTTACTTTTTTACTCCCTTTATATTAACTCGTGGCGTCTGCTTGTCTTCTTGTCTGACCAAAAAACTTTAAACCATTTTAAACCCCTTTCCCGTGATCCAATCGAGCTGAAACTTTGCAAGCAGACTCGTGGCGACGATCAAGAAGATCTGTCAAATTTTCGTTAAAAAATTAATTAATTTTTGGATTTTTAAAATTTTGAATGGTTTTTTACTCCCTTTCTTTTAACTCTTAGCGTCTGCTTGTCTACTTGTCGTCTTGTCTGCTTATCTGACGAAAAAATTTTGGATCGATTTTTAACCCTTTTCCCGTGATCCAATAGAGCTGAAACTTTGCAAGCAGACTCGTGGCGACGATCAAGAAGATCTACCAAAATTTTCGTTAAAAAAATATAATAATTATAGTATAATTTAGAATTTTTAGAAAATTTAATGGTTTTTTCAAATTGGAATCATTACTAAAGTTTGATTACTAGCAACGGCGGCCCGATAACGTCGCGGAATATTTTCTAAGTTTGAATTACTCCGTCGGTATACATAATAGGTACTTCACTACGAATTTCGAAATTGACTGACAAATGTTTTTAGAATTTAATCTTCAAAGCATGAAGTGTCCTATCAAAGCTCAAAACATCTGACATTTTAGAAATATATTAAATTACTGTAAGTTTAGTGTTATGTTATATGTTTTAATTCGTCTTTAATTGTTGTTATATTTTACAAAGAAAGGGAGTATAATATAAACATGGTTTTTATGGGTTAGTTTTTTTTAAATTTATTTGTTACTGCCGCTCATTGGCATTGGCATCTAGCAATAAGTGACGATGAAGGGAACGTTTAAGTAGCCGTATATATTAGGTCCTTACATATGAAATTGACGTTTTGCCGTACTGGCAAATTTGATCTCAAATATCTTCTCTTTGGTTAGGAATTGCAAATCCAAATTTATACAGCTATTTACTCATGTATTTGTGTTTTGAAAATTATAATTCATTTGTTTTTTCCTCAATTGTTTTTTTCTTTGCGTCACTCAGTTTACAAAATGAAAAACTTGAAATATCGCGTTATTTACGAGTACGAGTTCCACCGTGGCACCAATGCTGCAGAAACGGCTCGAAGGATTAATGATGTGTATGGCGACGGTGCCGCAAAAGAAAACACAGTGCGTTTTTGGTTCCAACGTTTTCGTTCTGGAAATTTCGACCTGCAGAACAAGCCCCGTGGACGGCCGGAGACCAAAGTTGATAATGAAGAATTGAAGGCTATTGTGGAAGCGGATCCATCGCAAACCACATCCGAGTTAGCTGCAGGCTGCGGTGTTAGTGATAAAACTGTTTTAATCCACTTGAAGCAAATTGGTAAGGTGAAAAAGCTTGAAAGGTGGGTACCTCACGAATTGAGTGAAGCAAATCAACAAACGCGCGTTGACTGCTGCGTTGCATTACTCAACCGGCACAATAATGAAGGGATTTTAAATCGAATCATTACCTGTGATGAAAAGTGGATCCTGTACGATAATCGGAAGCGCTCATCGCAATGGCTGAACCCTGCCGAACCAGCCAAACCATGCCCCAAGCGAAAATTGACTCCAAAAAAGTTACTTGTGAGCGTTTGGTGGACTAGTGCTGGTGTCGTTCACTACAGCTTTCTTAAATCTGGCCAGACGATTACGGCAGATATCTATTGTCAGCAACTGCAAACCATGATGGAAAAGCTAGCTGCTAAACAACCGAGGCTGGTTAATCGCTCTAGGCCACTGCTGCTTCATGATAACGCTAGACCACACACTGCACAACAGACGGCTACCAAATTAGGAGCTTCAATTGGAATGTCTAAGACATCCACCGTACTCTCCGGACCTTGCCCCAACAGATTACCATTTTTTTCGAAATTCGGATAACTTCTTGTAAAGGAAAAAATTCAACTCCGATGGGGCAGTCCAAACCCGCCTTCAAAGATTTTATTGATTCCCGTCCGAATGGTTTTTTTAGTAAAGGGATCGATGAACTACCTATGAGATGGCAAAAGTGCATAGATAGCAATGGTACATACTTTGATTAAATAAATATATTATAATAAAAAAAATCGGCTTTATGTTCCTCCCATACTAAACGTCAATTTCATATGTAAGGACCTAATAGATATGATTACTTACTACCAGGGCTTTGTAGTTATTTTAAGTTAAAATATGATACATAAATAAAAACTCATAAAAACCAAGTTTTTATTATACTCCCTTTTTTATTGAAACCGGTTTCTCGCCTACTCCACGCGTCGGGCTCGAAAATTAAATAATACATAAATCATTAAAATTTCGAAAAATCCAAAATTATATTATAATTATTTAATTTTTTTGAACGAATTTTGTTAGATCATTTTTATCGTCGCACGAGTCTGCCTGCAAAGTTTCAGCTCGATTGGATCAGGAGAAAGGGGTTAAAAATCTATTCAAATTTTTTTCGGCAGGCAAGCAGACAAGCCGCCGACAAGCAGACAAGCAGCACTACGAGTTAAAAGAAAGGGAGTAAATAGGGAGGAAACTAGAGCCATCTTTTAAACCTCAGCTCCAATGCACTGCTTACTACATGTCTTTATAGTACACACAGTTTATTAAGTGAAAAAACATTGTTGTTACGTACAAGGGCGGATCCAGCTTTGGCGCCAGGGGGGGGTCACATAGTCGTGGTCAAGTCACAAGAAGTTATAATTTAATTTTAATAATAATAGATACTTACAAGTAAAACGAAGGTATTTTATTAATAAATGTAAGTACCTACTGTACTTAAAAATACCTACCTATATTTAAATAACAAAATCAATTTTTCTTTTACGTCTTCTCCCGAAACGCGCTATCACTTCATCTACTCCAACGGGTACGTTTTTATGGACGTGGAGAAGAGGCAGTCCGGTTAGACGTTCTTCAACCATTGAAGCTCTTAGCCACGATTTGATTCTTCGCAACGTAGAGAAAGACCTTTCCGCTGTCGCTACACTAACAGGTAGTGTAGCCATAATACATAAAAATTTTCTTATATTAGGATATATCTCTATATCGCAATTTAAAATAAGGTCGGAAATCGACTACGATATGTCCTGACTCCGCTGCCACTTCACCATCCACAGCTGATATTCGTTTACAACGACAGAAATTGAAGCTAGTTGTTTCACAGTTTCAATATCTTGATTACTGTATTCGCTTTTTGGCATGAAAACGCTTAGTTGAAACAAATTAAGTATTTCAAGAGACAGACGGTCCTGTAGCTCACTTATTATTGAATCCAGAAGAGGGATGTATATTAGGGTGTCCCGTCCATGTATGAGAAAAAAAAATTTTGAGCTACACAATCACAAGAGGTATCAAAATTTGCCTAATTTTACACAAATCGCGAAAAAGGTAACAAAAAATAGAATTGTTTGTCATCTTGAAGGCTCTACCGAGCTTTGAAGTTTTGTAAATTTTATGTTTTTATAGAGTTAAACCGTTTGCCTAAAATAATAAAAAAAAATCATGTTTATAAGGTATTTTAGTATTGAAATTAATGAAACAAATCACGAGAAAATAAAATAAACAAAATATAGATTATAATCAATGACAAAAACTAAAAATTTAAACTTATTTTTGTGTCCAAAATTTGGCATTTCTGCTCGAGATTGCATCCTGGTTCTAATAAAGCCATCTCTAGAAGTAACATCAGTTACACTTTGTGAGGCGTCTCTTATATTCTCTAGGACCCGAAGTGCAACCATCTAAGGTCAAGAATAAATGACGAAGGGGTAACTCATTGACATGAAGCATACAAACACAACATTGTAAAGGTCTCTGCAAATACTCTTCTAAATATTCAATCACGTCACCCTTCCAATCGGTGTTAGTTGCAGTTCCGTGACATTCAACGCAAATCACGTCATCTTAATTCCAACCTCGACCCTCTACTAAAGTTGTGATCGAAGTAAGAATTCCCTTTGCAGTGCCACGTCTTTCGGTATTGTGTGTCCCAAACAAATTTATCCAGGCTGTGCTAAAATTGAGATGTGGTCTTCTAAAACTTCTTTGCAATGGTCTTTTCGTCCATCAAAGTAAATGCTTTTTATAACAATACCTCTAATATCTTTTGTAGCTTCCGGGCTTTAGATACAATAACCAGAGTTAAATCTTCGGTAGAAACCAAGCCGACGTCAGTCAAAACCGCAGAAGCAACAGCAGCAGTAGATTGCGTAGATAAACCGTATCTATCACAGATTTTAGCAACTGTCGGCAAAGGCAATGGTGTCTCTGTCGAGGGCGAGTTTGTTGGGGATGCCTCTGTTATCGGATACGTTTCTGGGGAAGATTCACGCACTTCACACAATTTGCTGAGACAGAATCGGTTTCTTGAGTAAAACACGACTTTTTTGTTACTTGATTATTTGTTATGTTATTGACTAAAATTTATCTCTGCTGTCGTTTAATTAATCTAGCCGTTTCTTTCTTATCAAAACCGCTTATAACCATTTTCCTATCATTTATTTGATCTAACAAAAACTTCTCACATTGATGAAAACTTTCTTAGGTTTTAGACACGAACAAGATTCAAATGAAGTGCATTTACAAGCGGAAACGTCAAAAAGTTTCTCAGATGACTAAAAAACATTTCAGTTTATTTTCAAAACTACCATTTCGTTTGTTTTTGGGGTATCTTTTCAAATTGAGATACTTTTCGAAATTGGATTTCACTAATTAAATAACTCGTTCCTTAGTTGCAACTGGAATCGAAGTTTTGGTCCAAATATTGTTGATCTCTTCGGAAACAATCACATATATTTGATTTGGATGGATCTTTTCAATTATACGTGAATTTCAGGTCGTTCTTGACAAATAAAATCAATTAAATGACGTCCCTTACAGTTGGTAGCTGCTGATTGTCAAGTTCTTTGTATGGTCCGAACATAGCATAAGTGGTCTGACTACGCCTCGAACTTCTTATTTAAAAATCACAAAATCCGCTTTTACTACCGTAACAATCGCCATGGTACTTTTATGGCATAAAAATTATTTTGGCTATGAAGAAAACATTCGCGAGTCAAGTCAAGAAAGTCCTCAAAACAAGTTCAAACTTGATGGTATTTGCAGGTTGAAACCTAACAAATTCGATGTTGCTGGTAACGTGTTTTTGCATGCAAATCGAAACGTCATGTATGATTTACACCTAAATAGAATAAAAAGTTAATATTTTTTTGTATTTAGTTCAGGAGCCAAATTGAGGATAGCGAAATATCACCATAAAAATATCAATTTTTCAAAACTTTGTAGATCGGTAGAACCTTAAAGATGTAGTTTTATTTTATTTTTAAAATTATTTTGGTAATCTACGCTCAATTACGCAAGTTTTAAGAGGTCTTGTGTTAAGATAAAAAAAAAATTATATCGGGACAGCCTAATGTATATGGCTCTGCGGAAATACTCTTCAGCAGATTGAGCAGGTTGGTTATTGGCCCTATGTATTTTTCTTGACACTATTCTGGGATATTTAATTTCTACATCTAGCTGCTCAGGTACTTCTTTAGCCTCTTCAACAAGCTGTCGGTAAATTACGTCCGCATTTTCTCTTTTATTTTGTAGAACACTTATAGTATCATTAATAGCGTCCGCAGCTTTTTTTAAATCAATCGAGTTCGATTGCAGTATTCTGCTTAAAGATACAATAGTACCTTTAAAATAAAAAAGTTAATAAGTGACTGAATGTGAGTATGAGTCCTAGGTCCTGGACCCAGCCCAGGGGGAGGTCATGACCCCCGTGACCCCCCCCCTGGATCCGCGCTTGGTTACGTACCAGATACATGATCCCTAGTGGTGTTTTGACCAGTTCCACAATAATCGTTATTTGAGATTTGTAAGTGATTGTATCGATGATTGGTAACTCATTTTTCGTAGTTCGACGGGAAATTATGTATACTAGACGACAGTTATATCTCCCATACCAGTCATTGACATAATTAGATACAAATCACAAATAGCTGTACCATGAATAACTCCTTAAAATATATAAATAACGGTTGACCATCACTAATGGCCTCATTACACGAATACAAAACTCTTTTACATAATGAATTACATGAGACACCTAACCTACTCAATATGGTATTTCTGTTTGTTTTGCACGTGTCTCTTTTATGTTATTTGTTCCGGGTTCTTTTTACTCTGCAATTTTTTAGAAGAATACTGTTTATGAAATAATGTAAAACTGTGCATGTATGGCAAAATACCAGCGATCTCCATTATGTGAGTCATAATTGATTTCACTTTGAATATCATTATCTGTGGTCAACAATACAAGATAGTATTTATTTATATTGTTTTATATATTTTAAATACGTTCTATCATTTTTTCTTTTCGAAAGACATAGTTATGCCTTCATCATGTAGCTTTTTATTTTTAATGAAGTTTTCACCGAAGAAAAATTGACCCAAAGTTTAAAAAAACAGGGTTTTTTTAACACATAACCTATTTTTTACAAAAAATAACACGTCTGATAGACCCTTTCTGACACCTCAAAACATAACATAACGGAATGACAATTATTATTAAAGGTGAGATTTTGATGCAGAGTTTTACCTTAGGTAGGTAGATAGTTTTTCATTAGTTTTACCTTAGGTAGATAGTTTTTCATGGAAACAAAAAAAATCTCTCGAGTATTTTTAAAAATTGTCTTTTTGACCTTGGTTCTAAAAGTTTAACAATTTGTGATGACAGCTCATTATCCTGGTCCATAATGATAATACCTTTTATAATTCTACCGAAGACCTTGATAATGGTAATGTTAGTACATTTGTTGCGAGTGTACAATTTTACATCATTGAAAATTAATTACAGTATAATCATTGATTATTAATGTCGTGTAATGAGACCTTTAAAACATATACCTATAAATCTATTATAATGTCTGAGTAATATAGGTACAGAAGTGAGAATATATATTTTTTATATTTTTATATTAAGTTTATAGTAAGTTTATATTAAATAATATTTCACCGGGTTATAACTCAGGTGCATCGCCAAATTCAGATGGTTTAATGATTTTATTCATTCGAATTATACGACTATTAATTAGTATTATATCAAAAATTGTGAAAAACTTTACGTTTTAGAAGTTTCTGTTTTATTAAATTCATTAATTTCAAACTTTAAACGTCAATATTTATGACATTACCGGAATAGAAATATTTCTATTTTCCGATTATATTAATTATATAATAATAGATTATACGTCTTTTCATATACATAAGCTTGCGATTAAGTTCGTGTGGATACAGTGCATAACACGCGCATTGTTTCGTTGTGTTAAGTTTACGAAAGGGGCGTATTCGTAAACTTAACACAACGAAACAATGTGCGTATTAGGGGAGAACAGGGTAATAGGAGCCTACTATGGGAAATTTGTGATAACAACCACATTTGTTAACTTTCTTATAATTTTTAATTAAGAACACCTACATTGATTATCCAACTAAATTTTAATGACATATATAATCAATCACAGTCATGTATGAAGGTGCAATAACGATTTTACAAAAAATGTCAGTCGCTCCCATTACCCGACACCTGCGGGTAATGAGAGCCTATTCAACGCTTACATGAGAAATTGGAGCCATAATATTTACTCTTTCCCGAAAATTTAACTAAAAATAATTTAAATGAAATCTTAGTTATTAATACATAGAACTATTTGTAAAACATACTAAAAAATCAACTTTGTAACCAAAACAAATCAATACAGATGAAATTTTTAAAGAAAAATAAAGGGCCCAAATTTTTACGGATCCAGACAAAAAGCACAAATATAAGTATCTGGACTATCACTGCCAGAACATTCTTTATGGGCCTAGTTTCCGCAACTTCTGCATCGGTACCATATCTCCCACCTTTTCCCTTGGATAAACAAATTGCACATAAAGCTTCCTCTGAATATTCTGACTCATCGTCGCAAATTGTATTTAGCCATGCTAGGCTACCATTACCCGTGACCACCATTTTGAAAAGTAATAATATATATATATGTAATTCTACTTTCAATCACAATTTAACCAATTGGACTTGTTAGTAAATGAATCTAGGGATGTAATAAGCATAAACATATTAAAATAAGAATATAATTTCATGCTTATCTTGGCACTCGCAATCAGCAGATATTTATAAGCGTGGATCGAAAAACACACAACCGTCCCTCGTGACTTAACGCATGGCACTACCGACTCGTGTTCGTCAGGTGAAGTTTCTCGATAGTTGACAGAAGCGGCCGAGTGTTTACGATCGCAAGAATGTGCCTACTTTTCGTTCAATCATCATCGCTCTTATTACCCGACGGCTCTCATTACCCTGTTCTCGCCTACGCACTGTATCTATCCACACTAACTCAATTGCAAGGTTATAATGAAAAGACCTATAATCATGATTATTTATGTTAATAAGTTATGTAAATGTTATTTATATAAAATCGCCTCATTAACAAATCAATTGGTCGTGTGGATCGATAGTAGAAGTTAGTACTCGAGTAATCAAGTATTTTATATTCAGTTGCAACCTCCAAGAGTTGCAACTTGCATCATTTGTCAATACAAATATAAATTCTCAAAAAATTAAAAATGAAGAACTTAAACAAGTATTTTTATTTCCATTGTCTAATCATTTTGTTAGAATGTAAGTTCTTCTTTTTAGGTTACATTAAATGTTTCTCCGAGTATATTAAATTAATGCGCTGAATTTAAAATAAAATCTATTATTTTATTATTCCTCATTTCATGCAATACAAAATAAATACAAATAAATCTATGAAAATGCACTCTCACCTTGTATTTGAATAAAAAGTTATTGGTCCAGCAGTCTCCGTGTGTGATTATATTGTACGACTGGTCCTGGCCCCCCATATCTAAGGAATCGAGGAGCTTTTGTTGCGAATTTTGGCAATAATTAGACAATCTCTTTGCACAGTCCGGGTCATCCATGACGCTAATCGCTCTGTCTAGGTGTTCTACTACTGCCTTACCAAAGCCATCCTTAAACCCAAAATCTTCTTTTTTGAAAACGTGTTCCGTGAATTGAGTAAACACGTCCGGGTCTTTCTCCTTCATAGCGAAGGACAAGGCGTGGTAGTTCGCCAAGTTCCTTACGATGAGCATTATGTGATCGTAGTCGAGCGACTTTAGTCGGTCGCACATCACGTAGCCTTTCTCATTTAAATCTTCAAATACCAACATCTCCATCAGGTTTTCAGAGCTGGCCGTGTAACATTTGGCGACTTCGAATTGTTGGTCTTCTGATATTTTTGATTCGTCCTGCAATTTGACCAGCGTAGGAATCAAAATAGTATAAGAGTACACTTCTCTGTAATAGTATCCATTCAGCGGCAACACTTCTCTGATCGCATTTAAATCTGGAGGTGTCTTCACTATCAAATTAAGGGTGTCCTGTTTACCCCCGCGGCTCCCGTGAATTTTCACCCGCCGGATGACTCCGAGGAAATTGTCACCCTTCGCGGAGCCCTCGGTTACGGTGATGTGGTAGTCTTCGAACTTTTCTGCGACGGCGATTTTGTTAATAACCGTTTTGATATTTTCAGTCGGCAGCTCAACCGGTTCACTGGTCCCGTTCATGATTGAACTGGCATAAATAGATGGTCTATCCGCGGCGGCTTATCTGAACGAACTGAGTGAATCAATTCAGATAAATGTATTGCGCTGTATTTCAGGGTCTGTATATAAGGTCTCTAACAAATGCATAAGGTATTACGATTAGCGATTAAACACGAAGAATATATTAAAATAGTAAGAAGCTATCTGTCTGTCTGTTCTCTCTGCAAATCTACCGATCTGGCCCAAATTTTTCACACTTATTCTTTGGGACCCAGCGGATAACAAAATACACATTTCCCTTTTCACTTTACTCCACCCCTCCCCTTGGTATATTCTCTATAACCGTTCTGACCTAAATTTCGCATACTTATTCTTAAGAACCCGGTGGAATACATAGACTAAATTTCTCCCCTCATTCCTGCTACCCTCACCCCTGATATATTTTTTATGCAAATCTACACCATTTGACAAAACTTGAAATTGACCTGGAAATAAAACCATGACAAATCTGAAAATATACATGTCATATCGTTATCCCCCTTTACCCTTTTCCTAACCCCAATATATTTTCTACAAATCTGCCTGCCTATATACTGTTTGATAGATCTGACCGAAATTATGCATAATTATTCTTTAGGACCCTGCGAAAAATATAGTCATACTTTCCTCTTCCCCCTTACTCCTATCTCACCGCTCCGTTATATTATATTTAAAAATCAATACTGTTTGACAACCTGATCCAAATTTTTGCATACATACTCTTTAGTACCCGGCGGAAAACAAAAGCCACTTTCTCCCTCCCCCTTAACCGTGGGGTAAAGGGGAAGGTGGGTATGGACCCACCTCCGATATATTTTCTAAGCAAATTTAAACGGTTTGACAGATTTGATCCAAATTTTGCATACATATTTTTCTAGTTGAGTGGCAATTCCAATAAAATTAATGTAAATGTTGTATTTAATTTGATAAATGTAAATTTGGATTCTTCATAAGTAAAAAAAAATATATTCTTTTCTATATAGTCTCCCCCTTTTCCTCACCCCCTTCACAATATATATTCTCTATACAAATCTCTACCGTTTGGCAGATCTGACCCAAATTTTGCATACGTATTCTTTAGGACCCGGTAATAAACAAAAGCCATATTGTTTCTATACCATTTACCTTTCTAATCCGGTTTATTCTATATACAAACGATTTTTTTGCCAATTTCAACAATCCCCCCTATCCCAATTAAGAGAAATGCAATTCAGTACTTTTTGTTGCATAGTCAACTATTGTTTATCGAGAAGTCAGATTTGTTGTAGCCCAAATGGGCATCGTTAGAGGTATATAAATGTGCAATGATTTTTCGAAGTTTTTAAAAGGACCTTCACTGTACCTTAGTGCTATAAATTATTTTTTTCCTCCATTTTTTCTCAACACAGAAAGCGAATCTTTTGTTTTTACTCCTTTTCTTGTAACTCGTAGTGTCAGCGGTTTGTCCGCCGGAAAAACTTTGGATCGATTTTTAACCCTTTTTCCGTGATCCAATCGAGCTGAAACTTTTCAGGCAGACTCGTGGTGACGATAAAAATTATCTAACAAATTTTCGTTTAAAAAATTTAATAATTGTAGTATAATTTTGGATTTTTCGAAATTTTAATGTTTTATTCAAATTGGAATCAACACAAATGAGTAATGACCCTGACGCGTGCAGTAGGCACGAAACCTGATTCAATGAGAAAGGGAGTATAATAAAAACTTGTTTATAATGGGTTAGTTTTTTCCAATTAGTAATCTTTATTAATTTAAGTGCCATAGCCCAGGGGCTTATATTCCATATATTCTCGGGAGAAATGTTGTGGAAACATGGAGGTGAACGATACATAATTTTTCTTTACATCGTACATAATCTTGATTATTATGTTATCTATTATTATGTTGTGTTCCAAAAATAAAATACAATTGTAAATATGAATAATCATACAAAACTGAACCAAGCACATATTCGCATTTTACAACTCTGTTTTGTATAGTCATTTCCCACACTCTCCCGGACATCCACATCCAGCTCCTGCCGGGATTAAATAGAAACATTGTTATTATTTAAAGGTTTTGCAAAACAATTGCAACTTCCCCCTAAACTTTTTTAACTAAATCTGCTATTGGATGAACGTGAAACGATGAAACTCATATATTTAATCTGCTATTAAATATATGAGTTTTAGTTTTCCAGAAAATCCGTCGGAAATTTATAATTTTATTTTTCCTAAAATCATAAAATTTATATTAAATTTTCCCCACAATAAATATTATTTCTAATTCAACTTTAATAAAGGCTTTTTGCGGTGACGCGACTTGTTATAGGAAATACTTAATTTATTCATATCTCAGTAAGTAGTGATGGGTCCGCTCTGCACTAAGTACTACAATGTAGCAGTACATTACAATGAAGCGCATACTTCACACGTTTATAAGTGTACTACACACTACTAACTACACACATAAAATTTCATACTTGCACACTACAAATTTTATACTTCAAAGTACACACTTCAAATTGCATACTTTATATTACGAAAGAGTGACTAAGTGTGATGTAATTATAAACAACGAATGCTTAGAACAAGTGAACGAGTTTGTGTATTTGGGTAGTATGTTTAGTAGAGACGGCAAGGCTGAGAATGATATCGAAAGGAGAGTAACTGCGGGAAACAAAGTTAATGGTGCACTAAATGCAATTATGGCCAAGGAAGCAAGACTAGCGGTACATAATGCCAACCCTTATGTATGGAAGTGTTGCCTGGAATTGGCAAAAGAGGAATGAAAGTAGACTGAATTCGCTGGAAATGCGGTCACTAAGACGCTTGTGTGGAAAATCTTTGGTTGATAGAGTGAGTGGAGGAGTGAGAGAAATGAACAAATTAGAAGTGAATGCAATGCTGGCTGTAGTGTGGTAGATAGAATAAAGAAAGGAGTGCTGAGATGGTTTGGTCATGTGGAACGTATGAACGAGGAAAGTATGGTTAAGAAAATATATGTTGAAGGCAACAGGAATAGAGGGCGTCCGCGAAAGACCTGGCACGATCAGGTACTACAAGTATTTGAGGATGGCCCTGTTAAAAGCCGCAACAACCGTAGAACGTGTATGAGAAGATGTATGAATGTGGCCGAAGCAAAAGTGGTGTGCCAGGATAGAAGAGTGTGGCTTTCAATCCTCTCTGCCTACCCCTGCGGGAAAACGGCGTGATGGTTAGTTAGTTAGTTACATTATGTTATACTTCAAACTACACACACTTTTACTACACTTGGCTAATTTGTATTAGAAATTTAGAAATTGAAACAAACCCCTCCCCCCACCCCAGGTTATGATTTAGAAAATTTTGGGGATCGAATGTGATGAAATGCCTGGAAACTGAACCCCCCCCCCCTTTCGAAAATTATGTAGTAGCACTTCTTGCAGGTCATTGTAAAAGATACAATTTTATAGTACTACAATCACTTCAATTCAGATAGTTTATTGTTTATTGAAGTAGATGAAGTGTGTAATGTTTCGGTAGGTACCTACTGCAAATGTAGCACACACACTTTGTAGTCTTCAAAGTAGTGAACGTGTGCGTGTTGTAGTCTTCATTTTGAAATGTAGTTATTCCCTTCGCTATCAGTAAGTGACATTACTAAGATGTAGAATTTGTGGCATGAATTTATTAAATAATTAAAATTAACAGAATATTTCTCGAATTAAGTAATTATAATAATATTTTAAAAGCATTAACACAATTTATGACTATAGAAAAATTTAATTCCATACATTTCATATATTCCATGTATGTCAAATAAATTCCATATATTTCAAAATTTTAATTCCATATATTTGATAATATATCCAATATATATGATTTATTTGCACTTCCTGGGTATATCATTCACTTAACCACTAGATATTTTAACAACTAAATTAATTTTTCGATACGAATGATCGTTAAGTATAAAATAATATGGTCACGAGAGACTTCGATTAGTTACCATTGTTTTTAGATTCGCGTGACACACTTCTCTACTTCTGACACCACACCTGTCTGGTGGATCTGACACCACATGAGTCTAAAAACAATGGTAACTACACATTATCAAAGTCTCTCGAACACTCAGCATAAATCTAGAATCAATTGGACTATCCTCAAAGAAACCATAATCAATAGAAATATGGAAAAACTGGTCGAACATTCGCAAACCAACATTTACGTATAAAATTGATGACAAGCGCGTACGCGGCCATAGTTATTTGACAAAGAGACATGGAAGCGACCACAGAAAAGCGAATTTACCAGAGACAAGCCCGGAGTGGGTAGTTATGTGCGAAACAGAGCGGAACGACCCGGCAATAGAAAAAAGTGTAACGAATTTACATGAAAATTAGTGCGAATTATGAAATGTCGTGTGAATTGAATAACAGTGTTCCGATTAAATTCGTGTCCAGTGAATAATTTTCTTAATTAAATTTATTAATACTGAATAATTAATTATTACTTGCCCAACGTAAATTGACGTGCGGCGAATTTGGAACTAAAACCCGCCCCGCCGATTTCCAATATACACTGAATTATTATGTCCAAAACATCCTAAACAGTCCGGGATGGTGCAAGAACAATTGCCAATGAAGTATAAAAGTTTTGCGAAGCTGAAAAAGCAAATAATGGACCGATATTACCGTTTGACAGGTTGACAGATGGAGCGGCCGCCATTACTGGTTTGTTTCTTTAGTGTTGCCCGACAAAACTTCTATTAAAGGCTTCGTCACCGGTCACCAGACATTCTGTACATTATGTATTGTGTAATAAATTTACACCCTGGAAACTTCTGTTACGCTACAGGGACGCCCTCCATCGGACGCCAATTTATACTGATACGTCTATAGTGTTTCATTTGCCCCCCGCAGCCAGAATACCGTTCTTTTAACAAGATTTTTGATTTTTGATCTGGGGTATAAAACAAAGGCAGCAATATCAAAAAAAATTAATGCAATCATCGAGGATAACTAATTTATAATGTACAGAATTCGAGATTTTACAGGAAATACAGCCTATAAATTTATAGGAAACATGGTTTTGGAAGGGATACAACATAATATCTAGAATTCAGTACATTTTAAATTCATAATTCTCGTTGACTGCATTCAAAACCTTTTTTAAGTTTTTCGATATTGCTGCCTTTGCTTTTATACCCCACATATAATACCCCAAATATAATAACACAGATTCCTACGAAAGTAATAAGTAAACTAAGACATCTAAAATAATGTAATTTTACAGAAGAGCTTTTGAAGTTTGGCTTTATATACAAAATGAGCGTATTTGTCTAATTTAACGATGTTTTTTTACTCTGAAAACTGTTTTTTTTTTAAATTTTTGTATTACGGTTTTTTTTTACATTAGTACAAAAAATTCAAAAACACATTTTTGTTGGATGACAGAGTTTACGTACAGAAAGTCGATATATTAATGATAAATTACCAACATTACATTATCACTACATTATCTAAAGTGAATTCTAAGCACAATAAAAATAATTAACTAATTAATTAAAATAATTAATTAATTAATTAACACAGAAAATTAACAATTTTAACTATATAATTTTCAAAATTTCATTGGAGTTAAAACAGAATTAGACCAAAAATCCGGCACACAAACAAAAACGGTAGCAAGTTTCTCTTAAATGTATGAAATATGTCTACAAAATCACTTTACTTGTTATCAGGTCTGTGTGTAGCTATTTAACATATGTTCTTTTAATCAAATAATTATAATTTTTGTAACGTAATCTGTTCTTCATAAAATATGCAACAGGCAGCATTTAAATAAATATACAATTCTGTGGTATTCTTAATGTACTTTATGCATTGGGAATTCACAATTAATCACGGAAGTCTATAATAATGTAGTCTTCTCTGTATATAATACATTACACATAATAATATTTGTAGCATAGCGTCTATATAATAATAGGCATATTTTAATGAATATTCGATTATATGTGATTCTTAATCGCCTCATGTTTCGGCGTGTTTCCTGCTCCGTGGACTGGTAGGTATTGTTTATTTTAATAACGTAGACTAGTATCATTTATTGTAAACAATTTACTTTACTTAAAAAATATACGTTAATAGCTAATTTTCCATTAGTTATTATTATTATACTTCTACTATCTACTATATCGATATTTTTCTCTGCCGTTGTCTTCCCATTAAACGTTTTATGTAGCATTTTTGATTCTGTGACTATTTTGGCAATTAAAAATTTTTTGTTAGTATTTTTTATTTTTTTTATTTAAAATATAATAGAAACCTGAAAAGGTTTATGGATAACATTTTTTACATGAGTCAATATAGGAATATAATAAATATATATAGGAATAAAATAATTATATAATTTAGATACAAAATCATTTTTATATAATTGGCCGAGTTTTAGCATTTTTGTCACATCTGTTTTGAATTTGTCAGTAGTCAGTTGTTTGGTCTGATGTTTTTAGGTTTTACTTTGAAATAAAGTTTCCAAAACTCGAAATTCTTTTATATGTAAGTATGCGTTAAGAACATAAATACATACTGGTGTATGAAAGAAGTATAAAAAATTGAATATACAGATTTTCATGCGTATTCTAGTATATATTATATATGTTAAAATAATACGTAAGAATTTCATGTACACATTTATAAGTATATTGCTCATTATTCCACTTTAAAAATATAAAGGTATCATTATCAGCTGCGAAAATCTATGTATATTGGTTCATGAGAAAACACTTCAGATGTCTCTAACACAGTCCATTCAAATAAACGAAAGATTAAGATTAATTAAGAGTGATCACTTAAGCCATACAGGTTGTAAGCCTTGGGCTCTTCCAGACACGTTTCTCATATTTATAGCTTTGTCTCTGTGAGACTTCTATAATTTATCTTAATTAGAAACTCGCAAGTTTTTTTTTCTGTGCGCACAGCAAGTTGCTTTTCTTGCTCGGCATTTAACTCGCTGTTTAAGCTTATTAAGCTCGGCGTTTAAATAAATAAGTTATATGTTGCTTCGAAAAAACGATGGCAGGAATTGAAAACTTTAGCTGATACAGCCGTTGTGAATCTTCTGAAAATTTAATCCTCAGCCGTATCCCTTTCCGCGTCATTGTACACTAGGGATGGGCGTTGAATGGACGGACTAGTTGAAATCAACCGTTGACGTTGCATCGACGCGTCGACCGTTTACGTTTATCGCATGGACTAGTTGAATTCGTAGACGGTGGACAGCGGACGCCGTGGTCGGTGGACGATTCGAGATTAACGCAATGCAAAGCAACGAGCGAGAGCAAGACAAAACGTCTCCGTTTATTTCTCTCTCATCTCTCGCTGTCGACTTGTAGATGCCATAGACGTCATAGACGGCTCGACGGGTAATTTCATTTCAACTCTAAAGTACACTACCATAGAGTGCAGATCTGTGTACACGAACTATGACTAGAGATTTGAAATTTGAATACACGCGTAGGGCGAGATAGGCTTAATAAGCTATTATCTATTATTTTTTTACTTGATTTTTTGTGATGTCACGTGCGACGATTCGGTGAATTCCCAATTTTACGCTGTATAAAATAAAACAATTCTGTTTAATTATTTTATTTTTTATTGAACTATTATTAATTAACAGGCCGGCTAGATATTTTTCTAAAATCAATATTTTATTCGATCGATCTCGACTTCTTATATCTACCTGAAAAGGGATGCAAAAATTTAATTATTGTGTTATTTCCTTACTTTTCAACTTCAGCATATAAATGATAAACAAACTTGTAGGGAATAAAATTTTCTATACCTTACTATGGTCCTTATTCAGGAGTCCAACATTAATTATTATATATGTAATATAATCTTGAATTTACGTTTAATTAATTTTTATTAAAAATTCCCTATTTTCAATATAGATTAAAAAATAAATCTATTATAATTTTGTTAACACCACTTTTTAACTTCTTTAAATTTTAAAAATTAACGTCATAAAAATAGCCAACGGTTGAGCCGTCGAGAAGCGTCGCGTTAAACCGTAGACAGTTGACCATCGTCCCGATATTTAGATAGAACGTCCGCGACGTCCGCGTAACGAAGTTGACGCGTCAACTAGTTGACGAATTCAACTAGTTGATCGTCTCGTCGATGGATGGACGTGGACGGTCTCGTTTCGTCGACGGTAAATACGTCGACGACCCATCCCTATTGTACACCCAACCAAATTTCATATACCTACATAGATTTTCTTTAATTTTCTGCTATAACAAATACTTCAAATTCAGTCTTAAATGGCTACCATCAAAAGTAAAAACCAAAGTGATAAAAACCACAATTATTTATTCGTTTACTTACTTTTCATTTTTTTTAAATGCTAGAGACTAATTTCTTCATTATTAAAATATAGATATTCCTACTGAAACTTTTGTTTTGACTTTTTGCAGAATGGGAAGATTAATGATGTAATTTAGATTGACCGGCAAATCGTAAGGCTCGCTTCTCCCGCAACAGACCAAATACATGATCTGCATGTCCATTAGGGTGTCACTTTTTTCAACTTTCGATTTTTCAAATTTAATAGTTCTCAAAAGTTGCATTTTTATATGTTATTAAATGCTGTATTTACAGTTTTCCTTAGTACTGGTACTTTTGTCTAGTTAAAAGGCCTTGAAATATAGAAAAAGTTGCAAAATAACGTTCCAATCAGAACGATATATTTTTTGTATTTACCAATTGTATTAGTAATTAAATGCTTTTTTCTAATAATAACATAGCCAGCATAAGGATAACGCCATATTTAATTTCATTTTGATAATCTGTTAGCGCTAAATAGGTATTGGGGTAGGTACCCCAATTCGCACAATTTCGGCTTGTTTCGGGTCGCGCTACCGTTATGCGCGCCTTATTAGGTCAGACTCCATACCGAACGGTTTTATTTGTTTGCTTACTTGTTTTCAACCGTCGTAAAGTTTCTACATATTACACGTAATAAATTTAAGTGTTTAATTCATTCGTGAAGTTCAAAAGAAACCAGAGGTCGTACAAAATTACGTATTTTTGAGAAATATCCCGAAAAATTCAAAAGTACTATGTTACCAACTTATGAAGATGTTTAAAGACATTATGTGTGGGCGCGTCATGAAATGAAATAGTCAAGTAGTTTAGAACCACAAGCAAAAGTCATCACTTCTCAAGTGGCTCGAACCGTTCTTGAAGTTTGAAAAAATGCAAGCATTGTGAGCCAGCTTCTATTATCACCTTGCAAACAGTATAGCCTACTATCGAAAAAATTCAACAAAGAACCAAAAAGTCAATCGTATTTAGATAAAATAGAAAACTTTATAACTAAATCAACAATTCTTTTTGACATTGCTGCGTGCAAATGCAAAAATTATTCTTCTTGTAAATGTGGAAAGAATAAAACTGTTCCGATTAAAGACCGCCCATTTCTTGAAGACCAAAGAACTTTCAGATGCGTAGGCATTGGAAACATAGTTAAAAGAAGAGAAAATTGAGAAAATACAAAACAATTCGAAAGTTGGCTGAAGTATGTGATCGTTATGGCGTATCGCACAGAGCAGGCGCTGCTGTTGCTTCGGCTACACTAAGTGATATCAGGGAGGCATCAAATTTTGACACATAACAACAATATTGTAATAGAATAGGGTATACGAAAGCTCGTGCCTCGCAAAAATCATTGTCGAGATCTTTTGTGATACCAGTAATCAATTTTGAGATCGATCATTATTACGACATGATTTTCTGGCAGGATGAGAAACTTATACTGACTGAACTACCACTTTTGAGCTATGTAGGTACTTATAAAGTGAAGAGCTGAGGACAGTTTTCGTCGAACGAAATGTCCGAATATTCGATTTTCCCAAGTCCCTGCCACACACAGTCAGTAGAAAGAAATCTACTGACTGTGTTTAGCAGGGAAATGTGTGGATGCCTTAAATTGACGACTGTAGCTGCAGGTTCTGTCGTAGGGTTAAACAGTTAGAAAAGGTTTTATTGCAGCCAAGCAGAATTCCAGGAAGATTATGCCAATGTTAAATTCTAAAAAATAACTTTAGCTGTCTTTAAAAATACTCTTTTTGGAAAATTTTGTATGTTTTATAATTTTCTTTTAATAATTCAGCTTAAAATTTGCAGTAAATTTTTGTTTTTGTATATTATCTATATATATACTAACGAAATTAAGTAATCTGATATGAATTATGTAGAAGAAAACAGCACTTTTATTACCTCTGAAAAATCACTAAAAATCAACATTTTCAGAATATTTGGCTCGCTACAACGAGCCAAAAGTATACTTGAATTGCAAATTTTTTGAATTTTTATATAGTTATAAATGCAATGCAACTTTTGTTAACTATTAAGTTTAAAAATAAAAAACTTTTTTTTTTCGCCATACAAAGTGACTCACCCTAATGTCCATGGACCAAGCTCTCGTGAAGATTCACCTGCGATACTTACTAAACCTGTATTATGGAACCCTGTCATTAGCGGTTAGCAAAATGGGCTTTATTGCAGAAAAATACTACCCCAAGGTGATATTTACTGAACAGTTCAAATGATATTTTATTTATATTTATTTATATTATCACAATTACACTTTTTTACATTAGCTTATAATGCCCCACTAGGTAAAACCTTTTCTGGGGCAATTATATATTTTAATAATAAAATACAATACTATATAAAACAATAGAAAAGAAAAATATGTATCAAAAAATTTTGAAATACATAAAAGAAAAGAAATATTAAAGATAGAATCAAATTATACAATATAGTAAAAGAGTTATTTTATAACTTGTTTTACTATTTTGTTTTACAAATATAAATATTGGATCATGGGTGGATAAACTAATCAGCATACTTTCTTTCTGAATTTTTTAGCCATTTTATATTTAAAATGGCTGAATTTTACAGTTCCTTTAATTTCATCACATAATTTATTAAAGACACAAGGTTTAGGGTAAATAGTTTTTAGGGTTACAATATCCGCTATATTTCTTACAATATGTATCTCAATTTTCTTACCCTAGGTGATATATCTTGAACGTGATTTTGCCTATGGAATTTATTATCAGTTAAAACCTCCAAGCATGCACAGTTGCACTGATTACTCAAACCAAAGCTGTGACAATCAGAATTATCTCTAGATTGACCAGCCTCCGTTGGACTGAATGTTAGGTACCTACTTGATTTTGGCAACGTTTAATGAAAGTAAATTTCGGTCAAGCCACGGTTTCACAGATTTTATACCACTTTCAGCTATTTTGAATGCAATTTCCCATGATTTTACCTTTATAAAACAGTACAGTATCATCAGCAAAAGCGTGACTTGGCCGATTTGGAGTCAGGTATTCATGGCCGGAGCCCAGAAATAGAGACAGGAGAGAGATAGTAATTTTTATCATTTTCATTATTATTAGTTGTTATTTGGGCAGCCAAACTTTGTCCAACATTTGCAAAAAATATATTTATTTCATGAACGACTTTTTGCGGTTCTTCCTGCAAAATAATATTTCATTCATTTATTCTTTATTCCCAAAAAGAAATATGAGAAAATTTAGTATTCCACGCCTCTTTAATGAGATTTCATGTTTTTATAATATCTGACTAATCCTCTTTAAATTTTTGTCTGTCTTATTTGAGTTGTATTGAAGCGAATGATTTTTCGTAATTTATATTAGTGACTGTAATGATAGTTCAACTTTTTGCAAAAAATAAGCTGGAAATATTGAAAAAAAAAATGGAAACTTTGATATTGCATATCTCCAAAACTATTGACATTGTCCTGGTTGCTCGAACATTTTCGACTCATTATGAAGGCAGGAATCCACCTTAAAAATTTTTGCTACTAACTTTGAGACACCCTGTATGTATTTACAGCAGGGATAGGCGCGGTGGATAGCAATGGCAATGTTTTGCGCATCGACTTAAAGATAAAGGTATAGTATTGTATAGATAACAGACAGACATTTAGAAAACGGTTTATTCAAGATAACATCTCATATCATGCATAATATTATGTATACATATTGTGAATCTGTCGAATTTCATAGGAAATGCATACACATCAGCCTCACTGATGCTACGAATGTATTAGTTTAAACTAAACCAAATAGGAAAAAAGTACTGACTAATATTGTCGTTCTGAATTAGTTGTACATGAACTTTGGAGCCACTTGACCACTTTAAGTGACAAATTACGTCCCATATATGTCAGTAGGGCAGACAATTGTTTTAAAGATAACGCTTGTCTTTAATAATATTCGATATCCAAGATGTTGTTAGATGAGGAGACAAGCAAGAAGGTATTGGAGAGAGCACGTGGAAAGAATAGACTCCCAAAGCTAACACACCTTACCTTGCCTAGAAGACCCCCCAAAAGATGGAAAACCTTTATCTTTAACAGTATTTATGAGAAAAGTACAAGAGAAGTATGTCACAACATTAATATTAAAAGAAAAGCAAAATAAAAACATGGGTAACTTAAGCACTCTTAGAAGATGTAAAATTAAGAGATATAAAATGGACCAGATGAAAAATCACCTACTAGGTAACAAAAGATACGAAATTAATTACAAAAAAATGCGAAATAAAATCAACAAATGCTATTTGCCTAACAAATGCTATGCAACAATATTGCTATTTCTGTAACTGTCGAGATACAGAAATAACAATATTGCTTATTTCAGAATAAGGCCGAATATCATCTTTAACACAAGTGTCGATAATCTTACTTCTGTGATAAATTTGTCAGCGCAGTGAGCAGATAGATCTACTTTAATCGCAGTATTTAAAAAAATGTTCCTAAGTTTGTGTAGACATAAAAAAATAAATGCGATGTATATGTTCAACACGAAGCAGGAAATTTATCTGATGAACTTTTTTAAATACCTGTTGGAAAAAAATGAGTCAAGAAAAGAAAAAGCCCTGGACAAACTGTAGGCAATACACAAGAAATATACCGTTCTAACGATGGATTTACAAACGGTAAAAATATCTGTATCATTGTAGAAAAGCGTATTTTTTAATAAAATGAAATTCTACTGTTACAACCTTACATTTTATAATTTAGCAACAAAACACTGCATGTATTAAGGAAACTGATTCAGATTTATCGGCATCAAAATTTGCTTCATTTGTTGTAGATTGCATAAAAAATTATTGCCCTCAAGATAAAGAAGTATTAATATGGATACCTACCAAAAAAAGGAATTAATTAGGTCAGGGAGTGGTAAAGTTGCAGACATATAAGATTTTACAGAAGATTGGTAAGATCTATATATGAGAATAAAAATAAATATAAGCTAGCGAATTGAATGGCAAAAATATAATTCGTCTCCAAGGAAAGTGGCTTTACAAAAAATTGTCATCTCCATGATTGAAATCAGTCATTCCTCCAGATTGTCCCTCTTTCTATGACTGCCTTCCTCACGAACAACACAACAAACACATCGGAAATTGTAGACTATTTGAACCTAAAGTTATAAGAGTATTTTAGTTGATCGAAAGATGTTTTCTACAATCTTTATAGATTCCAATAAAAACCAATGTGCTTGTTTAACTTTATAGATACATTACATCTATTTTATTTGCTTCTAGATAAAATAAAATTATATGGTAGGATATTATTTCACTGAGTCATATGTTGTATGTTTTATAAACATTTTTTTTTGTAAAAGTATATAATTAAATACTATTTTTGCATATTATTGTTTTGTATGGTGAGATTTTAATGAATAATGTGTAAAGTGTGTGTTTTTATAAAAAAAGTAGACATTTTTATCGAGGCATTGGTCGAAGCAATTACTTGTAAGCCACTATATTGTTACTTTATTGGAAGTAATACCTTGTATCCCACACAAGTAAAAAGTTAATCATTATTTTTATGAAAGTAAATAATTAATATTAAAAGAATTTATAAAAAATGTAAGAAAACATAAGGATACCAACTATAACTAAAGAATCTAGGTATGACACAGTTTTTTGCCTCCCCTGTAAAATCTGTGTTAAGTGGCTTACGAGGTATTGTTTTATCATGAGCGATATGCTCATTGGCCCATACAATGTCTCTTGAGCAAGCAGAGAGTAATCTAGGTCTTTAAATTTGGTCTGGTTACTTTGGATGACTGCGTGAACGATTTATCACGACCTATTAGGATGTGTAGCATTTCTGTGCATTAATTAACCTTCAACGAGGCATTCTTTCCACCCTTACCTACTTAGATCACCAATTTCGCATGTCTACGATTCTCGATGTTTAGTTCTCCTATGGTCGAGGCATTCGTTCTGCGGCATATCTGCAGTTTGTACTTCCGGAACTTAGTTACTGTATTAAGTACATAAGTGCAATTCTCATGGACCTTGTAATGTAAGTGAGGAGGAGATAAAAATAACATAGATACACCAGAAGTTATAAGAAATTGTACGTTGAATACGGAAGACGTGGGTAATAACTGCGCGCTGACGTTAGCGCGCACTACAAGAGAAAACGAGAACACTAATTTTACCACGTATTTCATTACAGAGTGTTTCAAAAAGCAGAAAAGTAACTAAATGCAACTTATTGCAAAAACCATTATTCCTTTGTAGGAATTAAGACTTTCAATTAATTACTCGAAAAATTAAAAAAAAAATCAAGAACTCACGTCATTTTAAAATGAACTAAAAAAAATCAATAAAAAAAACTTGAAATTACCATGAGCTTCACAATATATTTATTAATTTTATTTCTCAATATTTTTAACACCTTATTATTACAATTTTAATATCCCTAAAATGAACTAATGTGATTACTCCTCTTTTATGGCGAGTAAAACGTTTTTTATTGTATGAATGTATTATTGAATTCATTAAATTATATACTGTATGATATGACTATAATATAAAAATATAAAAATATAAAAATGATTTAGTTAGGTTAAATAGTAATTAATTATTAAACAATGTCTGCATATTAATTCTAGGGTTAAGATTATTTATATTATTTAGCTATCGAATTTTGAAAATTTAGCGGATTAATTATTGATTTTTTTTTATGGATGAGCTGTCCTGCGAGATCAAATAAAAAAGCTTATTTATTTATTAATTATTAATTTTCCTTTTTTTTCTGCACGCTATTGTCGGCGCTCAGTAGGGAATGCAATCCAGAGTCGGGATTGTCCTTTCGGGATCCCTCGAGATTAGTATTTCCAATCCCACGGGATCCCTACGGATCGGGATCCCGAATACATTTGTGGTTTTTTTGTTTGTTTATAGAGCTGAATAACAATTAACGACAATGCCTTGTATTTTTATATCAGCAATTTTAATAAAATGTTCATTATTAATTATTGCATTAAAATTTTTGTAGGTGTTTTTCCAAACATCAATCAGTCAATGTAGTAAAGTAAAAACTACTAACTAGTAGTAGTTTTTCTTACTATCTTAGGTTGATAAAATACAGCAAATATTATTCAAAGCTATTTTCATTATTTGAATGTGACATGAACATAAGTTTTAAGTACTCACTAAAAGTTATATAGACATATACAATTAAACATGCATAATCTCATCCGATTTTTCGGTTCGGGATTGATCTCGTAAAATGCCTCGAGATATCGCGGGATCCCGATCTCGCGGGATCGGGATTGCATTCCCTAGTTGTCAGGTGTCCTGTGTGTGTGCAAGGTTGCCTGCATGCAGTTATCTTGAGCGCAATTGTCGGGTGTCCATAGAAATAATTTTTCTTGAAAAAGACGCATAAATACTGGCGTCTTTTGTTTTTCCGGGGAAATAACAAGCAAATATACTATGCGCATATGTACATACATATGTGTAAGTCCTACTTAAGAAAACAAACCAAATATATCTGTGAAATTTGCGGTCGCAGTTGTATAAATTAAAATATATTATCGTAATGAAAATTTAAACATTTAATCATAAAAAATGAGTAATACTTAGATATGAACATTTAAAATTGATAGCTTAAAAAAAACAACAACTTTTAGTTTTGTTAAATAATGTGTCCCCCGTAAAGAACAATGTTCAACCCTCTGTTCCTAAAATAATTTACCTAGAATATAAAAAAGGAACACGAATTTTTTTAATATTACGTCATGATTTATTTATCTAATTTACTCAATCAATTATCATTTATAAATAAGATATTAAATAAACATTTTATCAGTATTATATTATAAGATTCCGATATAGGTGATTTTAAGATTCAATAGTGCAAACTTTCAATTATTGAACGAAGGGAATTGACTGAACCAATAATACTAATTTAGAGCGAATATCAAAAAAAAAAATCGTTTCCCGGCAACAACAAATTCTCTAAAGAATTCATATAAAATATTAATTACAGTAACTCAGTAAAATGCACATCTCGAAATAAAAATTTTAAACTTTCTTTTGTGTAACGATATTTTTAAATCATTTCATATTTTACAAAATCCCTCACTATTCCTCTTAATCTAGTGATGCAGCTGTCGGACAACTTAATTTTGGCAAGACTGAATTCATCTTCCTCTACAATATCGTTCAAATCTATCGCTTCATCTCTGTTCCCAAGGGTTAAAGGAACTATGAACAAACTAAAAATAAGCCCACATAGAAGTTTTTCTTTGATCTGGCGTCTGAAGACTTCTTCTGGGTAGCACTTGTTCACGTCGCAATTTAACTCGGCCAGTCTTGAGCTGAGGCTGCTGTAGTATGTGTCAAATACTTCTTCCAAGTATTTTGCCCTGAACTCCTCGTCTGTGCTTGTAAACAGGAGATAGGCGAGGTCTGTGATGGGGGAAGCATATTTGATGATCTGCCAGTCTAGTAATTTCATTTTGACTGGCTTGCCTTCCTGCAAGTAACAAAATTGAATAATTGATTATACATTTCGACAGACAATAAAATTCTCTTCTCCGCAATACAAAATTAAAGAGAAAAAATTTTCTACTTTTTTCATTAAAAAAATCTATCGTAAAAACCGACAAATGTGCTCAGTTTATATCTAAAGCCAAACATCAAACAGTTCTCCTGTAAATTTTTTTTTTTGTAGATGGCTTAGTTTGCGTACGGGCTGTTATTTTAATAGTTTAAGTCAATACTTAAATAAGATTAAGATTAAGTAGATTAAATAAGATTAAGAAGATAAGATAATTTATTTCATGACTTTCGGAGTAGGTCCGGACGAAGTTTTAAAAATACTTATTTGGTGGAAATATTGATAATCTTGATTGACGATCGCTTGAGCGTGTAATACACGCTTTTCATTGACACACGGTGTTGACCTTGGAACCCGCACACTCGTCGTAAAACTAGAACTCATTCCTAAATTGTATTTGTTGATTTGTGACCGTCTTTATTTTGTTCTGAATATTATTTACAATTTATTTTATCACTAAAACATTATTTATAATTAATTTATCAATAAAAGTGCAATGTGTAATTATATCTTATCCAAAATATTCATAAAATATTTATACTCTGTACTCTAATATCACTCTAGGACTATCTATTCGGGTCAATAATGACCTGTTGACGGTCTGTTAAAAAATAAAATGAAAATACAAATCTTCTGGACATCAACCTAGGTGTGTATGAACCGGAAACTTGTTTACACGACTAAATAGACTTGATTTTCTTCTCCATTCGGCAGCAATATTGATGGATTTTTATTTTTTAATATATCGATGGCTTAAAGATAAAATATTGTATCACCAATTTCTGAATGAGTTAAGTTCTGAATGTAAAAAAGATAACTTATATTTTTATGTGTTAAAATATTACATCGCTCGAGCCTACAGTTATAAATATACATGCTTATTACAATATATTGTATCTCCTTCACAATATATTTATTTATCTTTATGACAAATGAAAGTGTGGTATAATCACTTCCTGAGTATGATAAGTTTTCTTTGAAATAAGGAAGAAATTGAATACCCGATCTTGTTCAGTAATAATCACTTTATTTATAAACAATCCTCTACGTGCGACCGTCAGTGCCCGAATGGCGTCGCCCGTTTCCCCCGCTTCCTACCGCATGCATTCATCTCTTTCACACTATCACTACGCACTCCTCATACACCACTCTATCACAGAAAGTCTTTGCCAAAATATTGTATTTACATAGGATAAAATGTTTTGGAACACGTGTAAATATATTTTACACTCTAATACACTAGAGAATAATAAATATCGAATAGATCCAAGTCCCAGTTTTAACATCTGCAGAGTGATTCTTGGGATCTAAAGAAAGTCTGTTCGATGTGTATGTGCGCTACATTTTTAATAACTTTCCATATTACTGATTTGGTTCTTGCAGGTAAATGATAATTTGGGGCGTATACTGGTTGCAATGATGTATTGCACGACCAGCAAGTGATGCTTATCCTGAAGAAGTTATTGTCAATATTAAGAAACACATGATCTTTTCCCACATACAGTCCTATTACTACCGCAGTGATATATTTTTTTTATATTGCAATTTAAATATTTCAAAGTTATGCAAGCTCTACAGAGGTGCATTTTGTATATCTTCTAAAATCACAACTTTAAAAAAATCTAAATACAGACGAGAATTTAATTCATAAAACCCTCCACTAAGCTTCCGTGTTTAAATTGATTTATTTAATTTATTTATATTCTTGTTACATTTTTTTATTAGTAATAAAATTTAATTATAGTAATTTAATAATATTAATAATTTAATAATAATTTAATAATTTAATTATAAACATTACATATAGTCAGGTCAGGTTACGTGATACTTTTCGAAAAAGACTAGCTCTTGGACAGGGTCTTACACTTTATTTTATCAAAATGGTGAATTTAATTTATTTTTACTCTTTTAGTCTTACTTCTGTAAAAAGGCTATTAGAGTTTTTTAAACCAAAGTATATCATTTTACTGGGTCTGCTTTTTTTCCGGTGTTTTGAAGTTATTTATAAATATTAAAGAAGGTTTATTTTGAATTTTGTGTGATTATTTTCCTTGATCAATTGAATAATCATTTTTTTATGTAATTAGCTTCTATATTGGGAATATTAAATAGTGAAAAAATTCTTCTGTTAAGAAAGTTGATTTTTTTTATGACTTTCAGAAATGTTCTCTGAACTTATCAATAAAACATTTCAATTGTATTTTATTATAGATCATCTTCTGATTATCTGCCGTTTGGTATTAATTTCTATGCCAAAATATTTTAACTCCAAGAACAATTTTTGTTTTTTAATTATTTTTCAGAATGTAACGTGGAGAAGAACTCTGTTTTTATTAAATTAGTAAATTAAATAAAGAAACTCTAATATGGATCTAAAAACGTATCGTTATATAACAAAATCTAATTTACCAAGGTTTACAAACTTTCAATTTCAGTTTTTTCACTATCGTGATTTATGGATATAAAATGGAGACTCTTCGGGAAAAACAATGAATGTCAATAAATAGGTTTTTTATAGTTTCAAAGTCCATATTTCATTCAGTTATGTTTTTTTTTTATATAAATATTGAATCAACTTATTACTATATGAACATAATATTCTTTGTATGTACGTTTATTAAAATTATGTACTGTCAAATTGACAAAGACGTTTTTTGAAGTTTGGCGGGCGGATATTCCTGTTTCTTGCGATGGATAAACAAATATAAATTGAACTATTACAGCGGACCACTACGGTTTTACCCAATTCTGATTCATTGTATTAAAAAATACCCCTAAAAGGCAACATATGGCATAAATAGGTCAGTTTCACAAAAAAAGTGACATTCATTGTTTTTCTCGAGGAGTCTTCAAATGTTTTAGCTTTAAGCCATCGATATTCTATCATATAGAATTTGCGATTTTATTGTGTCATCTTCACGAATCTAATCATGGGCATAAGAATTGAGTTTCACGTTTTACGTCAGGTGTATCGCGTTTTACATAGACACAACCGACGTCTCATTAATGGAATATGTAGGTTTATTTTTCAGGTAAATGTTAAAATCTTAATCAAATGAATGATTTTTCACTAAGACGTTTGTTTGTAATGGCAAGATCTTGTTACCAAGTTATTGTGTTGCCATGTTGCTGGTAACTGCCAAAGAACGATGGCGGGAATCGATGATTCAGTATCGAAAATTCTTGTTTATCAATACGTCAGGAAGCAGCAACTTCTCACTGAGGTGTTTCTGAGATAAATACAAAATAATCCACTCAAGGAAATTTCTCTGGAATCTATGAAACCTACATTACCACCACCCAAGTTCTCCTTTTATATATGTGTATAAATAAATACTTTTTGAAACGTGATTTTGTGGTGTTTCATACCAAGTAGTGGACATTGCTTCTTTTGCTATTCACATAATTAGATATTGCTGTTTTTGCTATGATGTTTCAGTCTAAATAAATATCAACTCACACTTTTGTATGAAGCGGTCATTTTGTTGATTGGTTGAAGTGGATATTGCTGCCTTTGCTTTTAAGAGTGATTTTGAAACATTATTTTGGAAGGGTTTTAGCTGATTTCCTATACAACTTCGAATTCAGTACATTCTAAATTAGTTATCCTCGGTGACGGCATTCAATTTTTTTTAATAATAATATTCTTGCACACTTTTATAAAAATACAGACTTTTTATGTTTACTTTACTAAGTTTCTTAATAAATTACCATAAACTAATTCATGTAAATAGAAACGGATTGAATTTGTGTGATTGTTGAACTCAGTAATTCATATAGAAATAATAAAAGAAAAAAGAACAAACGTACTCGACATAATCATTATGATTTGACAAACGGAATTCACCACAGAAAAGAGAAATAGAACACACAAAAAGTTGGGTTCATTTGTAAAAAATGTCATTTCTGCAAGTGACGTGCACGCAGTTCTCACGTCAGATTGGACCTTTAAATTTACTTGTCCATTACAAAAAACTCGCAGATATAGAAATGAGTCAAAATACACAGTTCAGGACTAGTTTTTTCTCGACTTGACTATGGAACAAATTTGTTGGGCGCAAACAAGTGAGATTAATTATGAATCGACATAAATTTGGATACAGAAACGTCGGAAAGAAAACATCTAGCCGTAGGACGAATTACGGCTAGAATTTTAAATGGACTTTTCCTTAAGATAAGGATTATTTAATTAATATTTGCTTCCCAGAATCCTTAGTAATGTACAGCTTTTTTGCTTGTATGCGCTGCACGCCACTGGTGTTTAGATACATCGTTAGTTCGATAATTGTTGATGCCGCTAATGCGAAGTATCCAGAAATGAAGGTGTCCAGATAAATGAGTTCATCATTTATTTATAATTTAGATGTCGTATAACATCTCTCTTTACAAGGATATGATAGGCAAAAAATAACTCAATTCAGTGTTTCTTTTGATTGTTTTTATTCACCTTGTCTCTGAAAGGATATTCATGAGGACAACTCATTATCATAAACTCGCGATAAAAAAATAATAATTCTATCGAAGAAGACGTTGAAAAATTCGTTTTATTCATTCTATTTAATAAATCATTGATTGCTATCAATGATTAAATAGAATGGATACATCGTATAAACAATGCATATAACTTATAATATACATATACAAATACATTTAAATCAAATGTAATTAATACATTAATTAATTAATTTAACTAACCAATTTTGCTGTTTCGCAGATTTAAATAACTACATAATAACACATATGGAAATAAAAACACATGTTTTGAAGTTCTACATTTTTAATTTTTTGAGACGCGTTTCACCTTATTATTATTATTATTATTAATTATTAATTATTAATAATAATTGATAATAATAATAATAATAATATTAGTAATATTGTTAATTATTAATTATTAATATATAAATATTATTAATTATTATATTATTATTATTACATTATCAATCTAAATATTTTACATTCAACAACTTTTATTAAATTTATGTGAAAAGTATTTAAAAGAGATGCTATATAATTTTAAAAATTAAATGATTATTTGTACTATTAAAAAGTGCCTATGAATGATGAATTATCATTCAATATAATTATCATTCAATATATATAAATTATAAAAAAGAATTAGATACGATGATAACAATGACAAATAGAACGGTTTTGGTATAAACGTAATTCAAGGGATTCTCCAGGAAAAGTCAAAAAAAGTCACAGTAAAATTAATCCCAATTATCCTAATTACAATAATTTCGTTGTCTGTTTGCCGTCCGTCTGTCCCCGTAACTTCATGTGACGTCCGTATCTTTTTTATAGTAAATTTTTTTTCCAATAAATTTCTTATACCGAAATTTTTTTCCCAGTAATTGTTTTTATTAAAAAAAAATTTTCCAATAATTGTTTTTCCGAAAATTTTTTTTTTCGAAATTCTTATTAATTTTTTTTTAAATAAAATAAATACATGCTTGTTCTTTAGGAACCGACATGTATGAGTACCGTGATTTTTGACGGGTTACAGCTAGTATATCCTGATCCTATAGAAACATCTAACAGTCTATTGAGTCTATTCAGTTATATAGAATTCCTCGGTGATATGTATTTCCTTAAAAATAGCTACTGAGCTTAGAAAATTTGGAAATTTGATTAAATTTAAAATTAAAATAACCCATTTTAAATAATGCAAAAAAAAATTTGAAAACGAGTGGTGCATATAAACTAGAGTGTGATGACTGTCAATAGTATACATAGGACAAACAGGTGGACATTCCGAACAAAGTTTCTCGAAACATAAAAAATTGTGGCAAAAAGTAAGCAGATTCTCAATTCGCGAAACATTTGAATAACCATAAAATAAATCTGCGTCAATTTCATTGCACTTTGAGACTAAAGGATTGAAGTTGCTTGAACAGCTAGAGATCACAAAACATGAAGTAGATAAAAAAACATAATAAACGAATAAGTAACTATATATAGATCGGCTCTAATTGACATTTTCAGAATTGATACTGCAGGAAATTTTTACTTTTTGTAATAGACATCAAATAGGATCAAACCACCGCAGAAAATATTCGAGACACCGCATTTAATACCGCTAAGAATGATGTTATCTCTTTCACATTTATATCAAATTGTAAAGCTACTCTCTTCTTTACATGTATTACCTTCCATTAGTGTTTGAATAGAATCGTGCATAAATACATACAAAATCCTTCTTAATTCCTAAAATAATATAGCCCCCCATTTCAATACTTTTCATATAAATACTAAATACAGTTGATAAATTAAAAGTTGTTGAATGTAAAATATTTAGATTGATGTACCCTCATAAGGCGAAACGCGTCTCAAAAAATTAAAAATGTAGAACTTTAACTAGTGCTTTTGTTTCCATATGTCTAATCAATTTGTTAGAATGTATGTTTTTTAATTGAGGTTAGAATAAATGTTCCTCTAGATATTATATTAAATTCATGCGTCGAATCCTAATTAAAATAATTTCGTTGTCTGTCTGTCCGTCCGTCTGTCCGTCTGTCTGTCCCAGTAACTTCGTGTAACGTCCGTAACTTTTTAAAGTAGTTTTTTTTCCCAATTGTTTTCCCCCAATTTTTTTTCCGAAAAAAATTTTTTTCTAATTTTTTTCTTCGAAAATTGTTTTTTTGATTATTTTAAAAATAAAATAAATACATACTTACTCCTTAGCAACTGACATGTAAAAGAAACGTCATTTTTGACGGGTTACAGCTAGTTTAAAATAAAATCAATTATCCTATTTTTCCTTATTTCATACAATACAAAATAAATACAAAAAAACTAAGAAAATGCACTCACCTTGTACTTGAATAAAAAGTTGTTCGTCCAACAGTCTCCGTGTGTGATGACATTATAAGAGCGGTCCTGGCCCTCCAAGTCAAGGTAGTCGAGCAGTTTTTGGTGCGGATTTTGGCAATAATTAGACAACCTCTTCGCGCAATCTGGGTCGTCCATGACGCTAATCGTTCTTTCGTGGTGTTCTTTTAGTGCCTTTTCAAAGACATCATCTGATCCAAAGTCTTCTTTTTTAAATACGTGTTCTATGAATTGAGAAAACACGTCCGGGTCTTTTTCCTTCATAGCGAAGGACAAGGCGTGGTAGATAGCCAAGTTCCTTACGACGAGCATTACGTGGTCGTGGTCGAGCGACTTAAGCCGGTCACTCATCACGTAGCCTTTCTCATTTAAATCCTCAAACACCAACACTTCCATCAGATCTTCAGAGCTGGCACTGTAGCATTTCGCGACATCGAATCGTTGATCTTTTGATATTTTTGATTCATCCTGTAATTTGATTAGGGTGGGAATTAAAACCGTATAAGCGTACACTTCTCTGCAATAAAACCCATTCACCGGTATCATTTTCCTGATCATCTCGAAATCTGAAGGTGTCTTCACTATCAGGTGAAGGGTGCCTTGCTGACCCCCGCGGCTGCCGTGAATTTTCACCCGCCAGATAACTCCGAGGAAGTTGTCACCCTTCGCGGATCCCTCGGTTACGGTGATGTGGTAGTCTTCGAAATTTTCTGCGGCGGCGATTTTGTTAACAACATTTTTGATATCTTCTGTCAGCTCGACCGGTTTGCTGGTCCCGTTCATGATTGAAATGGCACGAGAGGATGGTCTGTCCGCGGCGGCTTATCTGAACAAACTGGGAGTCAATTAGATAAAACATGTTGCGTCATGCTGTCGGTCCTGCAGAGGTTGGCATGATGATTACCTCGATTTTGATGATTCATGGTAGGAGGTCATTATTGCACAAATATTGAAAAAATTCATCAGCAAGAGTAATTTTGGATCTCATTGTTCTACCCTGCCCCACTACAAGATCATACATAGGGCAGTTTGTATTAAAACGTAGGTATGTGATATTTTACATCGTACTGAAACTTGATAAATTTATCAAATGTTTTTATTTTTGTTTTTGTGAAAATCCACCAGAAAAATGTTTTTTTTTCCTAATAATTATTATACTGATTTACATACATTTATTTATATTTCTAAATTAAAAACTTATTTCATAAAATATTTCATTGAATCTTTAGTGTCATTACTGGTATCTAGAATAAATGCTTGTATCAGTTACAGAATAAATTGTAATTGACTGAATCCTCTATATTCCATTCCTTCATTTAAAAAAAAATATAAAGTAAAGGTGTCGCATCAATATTTTTACAATTTTCAAACTAAGCGTTTTACACACCTTCTTGTTCACAGAAAACATCTTGAAGGGATAATTTTCTCAGTTTTCGTATATATTTAAAACTTTTGTCTTTTAAACATACTAAAATATAACGCACAGAGCAAAACACAAAACGGCAGCATAGAATATTTCAATCAATCTTTTGAATCCCACTGTTCACAATCAACATTTTTGTCCACTGAAATTTAAACAGTAGGTCAATAAAAATGATATGCCTATATCTTTAATATTAAAAAATATATATATTTTGTGCGATTTCAGCTTCAGATGCCGTTTCCACAATTTTTCACTTGTCAAAACTAAATCAAAAAGGGAAAAAACTAAGATTATCGCTCTGAACTAGCTTTATGTACACACCTTGGAACCACTTAACTATTTTAAGCAACGTCGATTAAGTATGTCGTATAACTTGCACGGTGAGCGGGATGGAACCTTTCTCATTGGTAAAATTTCCAAGCCAGTGGCGTAGCAATCAATTTCTCGGGTCCCAGGTTCCACTACCGCTTCTTTTAAAGTGTATAATAAAAAAAACATAAGTTTCAGCATAATCATAATTTAAATGACGCTTGCTTGGAAAGGAGCAGATAACCGCAGATAACCTACAGTGTAAAGAAAATATAATTATTATGGTCTTGTAAAAATTAGAGGAAGATTACGATTACGATTAGATTACGATACAAGAATACGCAAGGCGTGGGTACATAGGTGTATGGTTTTTTTAATATGTCGCTCAAATGCTGACGTTTATTTTTTTATGGGATTTAGAAGGGTAATATGCGCAAACACTAATTTGTAATAAAACAAAACAAATAGGTATATATATTCGATTGTTTATATGAAAATATACGAGTATCATACAATGAACAAATTTAACATTGATTTATTAAATTTTTTTGTTAAAATTGAGCGATGTTTAGACGTGAACTATAAAAATTGATAGTTAAAATAAGAACAAAACCTATACCGACACATACTTACCGCACTCCGATTCTATACTAATTTATATAAGTAAAAAATTACACAACAAATTATAGTATAGTACAGTATAGTATACAGTATAATTTATTTTTGAATCTGTTATAGTACCTAGTAGTACCGAGTATCTACAAAAGGTTTTAAGTATTACTAGTACAGGCCACTGCGTGACCTTTTTCAGTTAACGAATGAAAAGAATTGACAACAATAACACATATTGCATAGTCCAGTGAAACTCTTATAAATTTACATAAAATATAGATTTCAGTTCTTTACAAAACTTAAAAATGACTATAGGTACCTTGAAATAAACTTCGAAGACTTCGCTTCTTTTGTGTAACGATATATTTAAATCATGTTGTATTTTACAAAATCTCTCACTATTCCTCTTAATCTAGTGATGCAGCTGTCAGACATCTTAATTTTGGCTAGACTAGGTTCATCCCCCTCTACAATATCGTTCAGATCTATCGCTTCATCTCTGTTCCCAAGGGTTAAGGGAACTACGATCAGGCTCCAAAGTAGCCCACTCAGAAGTTTCTCCTTGATCTGGCGTCTGTAGACTTCTTCCGGATAGCACACGTTCACGTCGCAATCTAACTCGGCCAGTCTTGAACTGAGGATGCTATAGTATGCGTCAAATACCTCTTCCAAGTACTTCGCCCTGAACTCCTCGTCTGTGCTGGTAAATAGGAGATAGGCAAGGTCTGTGATGGGAGACGCGTATTTGATGATCTGCCAGTCCAGTAACATCATTTTGACTGGCTTGCCTTCCTGTAAATAACACAATTGAAAAACTGATTAAATACTTAAGTAATTTATTTATTTAAGTATATACTGGTAGTGTAATTTTTTTATTGATTTATTTGTTAAATTTTTTTATTAATTTTGTACCCAAAAAAGGTTTAATACAACATTTTTTGATAAAATTCCTTTCGTATATACGAGAATTGTCAACATGTTCGCCAATAACTAACTGTATATTAACTGTAGGTATATAAAACTAAAAATTTATTTTAAAATGAAATATATTAAAATGGAATGTTTATAGGTACGTATGTATATTTAGACACACAGATATTATACATTTTTTATCTGTTGCTCCACGCCTTAATATCGGCAGTTGATAATAAACGGAATATTGCACACTTAAAACATTTATTATTTTTGACAAATAAAAAAATAAATATATTGAGTTAAAATATATTTTTACTTGAATATAATACATACAAATTTACTTACAAAAATATTCGACACAAAGACTATTACATAAGACCTGTTAACCGACTCGATAAGATTTTTCTGTTTTAAATCAGATCTAGTCTTCCTTCAGTCTAGTGTTTTTGATGCTAAATATTTTTCAAAAGAAACCTATAATGGAATTTTTAATATCTATTGGAATATTAGGTCCTTACCTATAAAATTTACCGATTTGTAATACTGGCTAGTCTGAACTTGCATTCGACTTGGAATTCCAAATTCAAATGATGGTCATTTTAAAGTTATGTCATTCCTTTTACAAAATTAGTTATTCATTTATATTCGCGACGTTCGTTTTTTGCTTGATAATGCTATGAGAAAATGTAAATACACGTTTTTTCCTTGTATGAATTCCGTCGTGGTACTAATGCTGCATAAACGGCTCGCAATATCTACGACGTGGTATTTCACAACAGTGTGAAAAAAGCTGTTTGATATTATACAGGTATTTCAAATGAACGCATTGTAAATTTTTGGTTAGATCGCTTCCGTACTGGAAATTTCGACATCAACAACCAGCTCCGTGGTCGTCCGTAGACTACAGTTGATACTGAAGAATTAAAAGCTACAGTAGAAGCGGATTGATCTCAAACCACATCAAAATTAGCTACAGCTTTCAACGTCGGTGACTGAATGATAATGATTCATTTTCATTGGAAAAAGAAAGAAACTCGCAAAGTAGGTACCGTATGAATTAACTGAAGGAAAACAGCGACCCGCATCGAGGCGTGCCTTAATTTGTTGAGTCGGCACATAAAACACATAACAAGATTGATACTTGTGATGAAAAGTGGATCCTGTTTGATAATCGGAAATGTTAGTCGCAATGGCTGGACCCAGAGGAGGCAGCCAAACAATGTCCCAAACGCAAATTGAGTTAGGTAAAAAAAAACTCCTTGTGATTGTATGGTGGACCTAGCCGGCACAATTCATTACAACTTCTCGAGATCTAGCACATCAATTACTGTAGATTTATACTGTCAAAAGTTTAAAACGATGATGGACAAGCTCGCTATCAAATAACCGAAACTTGTCAATTGCTCCGCACACTTCACAACGGACCGTCTTAATATCACAGGAGCTTTGACTTGAAACTCTCCGTCACCCACCTGACTCGCCAGACCTTGCACCTGCTGATTTTCGATTTTATCAGAATGTTCATAACTTTTTACATGGAAAAAATTTCAACTACGATGAGGCGGTGAAAAACGCTTTTAAATAATTCATCGATTCCCGTCACCAGGATTCCTACAGAAAAGGCATCAATAAACTTCCATTAATATACCAAAAGTACATCGAGAACAATGGCCAATACTTCGATTAATCTATACCTATAAAACTCAATGTCTGTCTGTCTGTTCTGTATACAAATCCACACCGTATGTCCGATTCGATTCAAATTTTGCATACTTCTGCTTTAGAACCCGGCGGGTAACATAGGCAACATTTCCCCTATTCTCATACCCCTTCCCCTACCCCTGACATATTTTCGATGCAAACCTGTACCGTTTGACCAATCAGACTCAAAATTTGGAAACTTATTCTTTAGGACTCAGCGGGTAACATAGGCGATATATCCCCCCTATTCTCATACCCCTTCCCTTCTCCCTGACATATTTTCAATCCAAATTTGTACCGTTAGACCGATCAGACTCAAAATTTGGAAACTTATTCTTTAGGATTCAGCGGGTAACATAGGCGATATTTCTACCCTATTATTTTACCCCTTCCCCTCCCCTCACATATTTTCGATGCAAATCTGTACCGTTTGACCGAACGAACTCAAAATTTGGAAACTTATTCTTTAGGACTCGGCTTACAAACTGTGAGCTGGCTTAAGTGATCACTCTACACAATGCAACGTTCACCAATTCCTTTGTAAGAACATCCACACATTATCAAATTTTTGAAAGTTGTATATATATTTTGCAATCGAGAACACTTCATATATTGCAACGGTCCTCTGCTTTTCTCTACTAGAGACATCTGTTGTTATTTTTTTCCTCATTAACAAGTTAGTATACATAGATTTCACAACTGGTAATGAAACTTCTATATTTTATTTTTCAAAGTGGAGTTTTTTTATCAATATCTATACCTTATTAACGTATATATATGATATTCTTTCGAATTTTTACATATGTACTAGAATACGCCTGAAAATCAATATTTTCAATTTTTAACTCCTATCATGCACCAGTATATTATATTTAAAAATATTTTTATATGAAAGTATGTTCTAAGAACGCAGTTATTTGGTCCCCAGAAGGATGATTGATTAGTTAAGAATAAATTAAAGAAGTCTTACAGAGACGAAGTTATTTATATATAAGAAAAATGGATGGAAGTCTCTAATACGATGGCTCAGGGCTTACAACCTGTATGAGCTGGCTTAATGACCATCGAGACGGCTTCTCAGTTACGAGCAATATAAGACGCAGCAGAAAGTGCTCTTCGGGCTTGATGGGAAGAATGTTTATCAAGCATTTATAATTTTTTTCAAGACTTCGAATTACAATTCAACGGATGTACATTTGGCCTTAATCCAAGTCAGTTAAATAAAATAAGAAACATTGCACAAAAATCATAAAAAGTCAGCCAACTCTATATTTATTTATAATAACTACTTAGTTAATTGGAATATATTACGTACAGTTGCCGGCAAACTTCATGAAATTCTTTGGCTAAGTGGGGGAATGCGCAGAAGACGAAATTTGGGTCTCGTTGGTAGAAGGTAGATGCGCAAACGTCCCCCCACTACGCCGCAAAATTTCAAGATGTTTGCCGGCTACTGTCTGCTGACGCGGACACAACTAATGAGTCGACCGACCAATGACGTTCCGACTAGAGCCGCGCATTGTTTCACTCACGCCTGTATGGGTAAGGAACTATAGGCATGATGACAGATTTTGAAATAACATTCTATAATGTAGGTACACGTCTACTATTATCGAAAATATCATTACTTTAGTAATAAACTATGTTTTTACTGGTGGGATTTTAGTGATGGGTACTGAGGCGTGATGTCATTCTCTCTGACCGGTGTTTCAGTTGAAATGGCGGATTGCACAACTTTATACTTTTATTTTATTGAAAATCGTAATAATCTCAATGTGTATATTAAAACTGGATCATTTTTAGAATCCTTTCAAAATATTTCTTTAATATTCTTTAATACTGTCATCATGCCTATTCTGGGATGCACGGGGCGCTTTTTTCTTTTAAAATTATTTTTTCTATCGATCCCGAAAATGCCGGGATTGAGGTTTTTCAATCCCGATATTTCGGAACCAGAAAACATTCCTATCCCGGGATTCGGGATCCCTACTTGTAATATACAAAAAACAAAAGTATTTTTTGAAATTGTCTTATTCACCTTGGTAATTCTAAAATAATGACTCTGACGATTGATGATGATTTTAACTTTTATAATTTATAACTTTTATAATTCTAGCGAAGACCTTGACCTTGGTAATACTAATGATGCATGTATCGCGTGTACATCGCATCGCGCGTCATGGAGAATGAATTCTTGTCATTCATTCAATTTAATTATCACTTATTCTATCATACAACGCATATTTTAAGTACCCATTTAAATAAAAGTGTTGGAATGTATCTAAATAAATTCAATTTATTTCTCCAGGTATCTTAAATGACACGCGGTGAATTAGAAGCTTCTAATCGGATTAAAGGACCGTGAATTTTAAGTAAGTACCTACATTTCAAATACGACATATAATTCAGATTTTTTTTAAATAGATGTGTGAACATGGAATACTATCGCATGAATATCCTTACTATTTTCAAATTAAGCCAAACGCTTATGCTAACATTACCAGCAACGAAAATCTATGCATACTATGTCATGTGAACGACTATAGATGTCTCTAGCATGGTCCATTTGAATATATAAATGAAAACGATTTGGAACATATACATATAGGTACTACCTACAAAAATTTGATGTGTGGATGTTCTTGCGGTGGAATTGGTAAACGTTACATTTTATAGGGAGACTACAAAAGCTAGCTCATACGGGTCATTAGCCCTGGGCTGACTATGAAGACTTCCATACATGTTTTCCATACATAGTAAATAGCTTCGTCTCCGTGAGACTTCTGTAATTTATCTTAATTGATAAATATCCTTCTGTGGACAGAATCCTGTAATTGTATTCTCAGAACACAAATATAAAAATATTTTTAATAAATATTTTAATTAAAAACGTGAAATAGAGCCAAGAAACGTATACCTAATATAAATCGTATATATTTGTGAGTGTTAATCATTAGTATATTAAATCACCTGTAAATTTAGAAACTCATAAACCTTGGGTATAGCTAACATAAATTTTATAAATTTATTGTGTATTTGAGTGATACAATGGTTCATCACCAACTCGTCATAAAGTACCCTTCAGTTGCTTCCCTAATACATGGGCACACAATTAGGGTGGCTCGATACACAACTTAGCTATGATGGGCGATGGAGGTCAATATTAATCAAGAGCCTCTCATATTCGAAGTGAAACAAAATGACCCTACGGTAATGGGTTTCTAGTGTAACAATGTAATTCCAAGTGGGATGAATGATTAGGTAAGGTTAGTAATTACAGTTTAGGTCCTTATTTGCAAAGCGTATGTTATGTAGTGTAGTTTTAAAAATATATTATTGACATTACTTTTAAGGTGGTCACCCTCATTTTTAAAGGCAAAGGTTACACGTTCGAGTCGTACTAACGAACTGCCAAGTAACCAAATTAATATAATAATACTGTAACATTGAAGCATG